>JAOWBR010200312.1:0-18430 GCA_028571145.1 Dionaea muscipula
TTGCTTTGTGATTTGTGCTCGATTCATCGATCTAGTGAGGGCTGAGAGATCATTTCCGCTTTCAGATTTCTCATCAGATTACTCTGAAAATGTAAGAGTAGATGTGCGCCGTATTGGGCCATGCAAATGTCAAACCCCATACCCTAACTTTAGAGAGAGTATGCCACGGTGTTGGGGGGGGGGGCAAATGTTATACACTGAAAAATACCTGCCACGTGGGCAACGACTAACGGGCGACGTGAGCATGAGTAGACCCAGCTACGGACACGTGGAGGTACTCATTCACGTAGGCCTTGCATGGCCATGCATGACCATGCATGGGTGCTCATGCACGACTGCCTCACGTGAAGAAGGAGACAAGCCCGAACAACGGCGAACACTGTCGTGCGTGACCAGTGAGTGTGGCGGACAACGGCTCCGTCTCGCGACCAGCGGGGTGGCGAGCAGTGGAGCCTGTGGATACTCACCCACCCACGCAAGCATCTAGTGGCTGCGGCCAGCCGGGGTGGCGTGAGCAGCGAACCCTCTCGCGGGCAGCGGAAGCCTGCCTGTGGATAAGGCTCCTCGCGGGCAGTGAGCCCTTGCGGCCAGCGGCCTGGTGAGCAGCGGAGGGGGCGCGACCAGTGGCTTTAGCAGGCAGCAAAACGATGACCGGTGGAACTCCTTAGCGAGCATCTCCCCAGCGAGCAGCGGGAGCTCCTCGGCGAGCAGAACTCCTTGGCGAGCAGTGGCTCCGGCGGGGGAGCAACCATTGCTCGGGCGAGCAGTGGAAGGCGGGCGAGCATCCAACGGGTAGTGTACAACTGCAGCAAGCAGCGACCACCTCCCCTCCGTATGAGCAGCGGCGGAGCACGAGCAGCAGAAGAAGCCGCGACTAGTGGTTCTCGCAGGCAGCCACTCCTTTCGTGGCCAGTGTCCCTTGCGGGTAATGGCCCGGGCGACCAGCGAGCAAGCCTTACGACCAGCTGCCACCATGCACGAGCAGTGCATGCGTGACCAGCATAGCCCTCGGCGGGTAGTGGCCTCGCACGGCCAGTGGAGTCTTCGGCGGGCATTGAAGCCGGTGCCTGGGAAAGTCCCTCCGCAGGCGGCGTCGGCCACGGCCAGGGGCGTTGTGCGGGCACCACCTACGCCGATGGCAAGTGAGTTCGTACGTCGCCGGCGAGCCTCGATCTTTTCGATAACCCGTGGGCTCAATCTAAGTTGCGAACGAGCCCAAGCCCAAGTACGAATGTCATAAACAACCCTCGGTTCTAGAATCTTCCCGAGTAAAGTTAGAAGGTGGAACCGTCATTTCACATATGACCATCTTCGCCTCTATAAATAGAGCACTTAGCTCATTCATTCAGGTACGCCTTTCTTCTATAGAAAACTCTCCTATTAAGCTCCTCACCTTCCAGCATTTGGATCAAAGTTTGACTTGAGCGTCAGAGGGGTAATCCTGGGGTGAAAACCTCGGGTCCCTCTAACGTGGAGGTTGCTACGTGTGTAGGCAATTCTGAGGCAGCGGACTCGTGAGGCAGCGAACATCCTGAGGCGACGGATGTCCAGAAGTGAAAGATATCTTGAGGCACGGGAGTCGGACTTTAGGCACAGGTGGTAGATGGGTGGCACTCAGAACGCGTCCACGTCACCCCGACCAAAAAGTGGTGATAACTGGTTTGATTTGCCTTTCATTTTGATTTAGTACTCTCATTGACTGTAGCACTTAGGTTGTTTTTGAGTACTTAGAGATGATTCATATGATTTGAGATTTGACTTCCGCACTCTTGATTCATGATTTATGGTTTAGTCTTTCATTTTGAGATTGGTTTGATGCTCATGTTCCACCCACATGGGTTGATTGCCCTTCGGTCCATTAGTTGGAAACCCTATTGATTTAGACTCTACTTTCTCTTTGGTTTGTGTTGGACCGTTGGGTTGGTTTGGGTTTAGGCTTGTGCGGTCTGTGGTTGGAGTCCACGGGGCGTACGTTGGTCCACCCGGGGTGGGGTGTGACATTTTTGGTATCAAAGCAAGGTTGGGTTTAGTTTATCTTGACTAAGGATTTGGTTAGACTAGACCATGTGTGTGCATTAATGATTTCTGCACTTAATTTTTGGGTTATTTAGAAAGAGGCACGTCTCTCGACATCCATTAGAGGTACGTTTTAGTTTCCAGCTGAGCATTTCATTTTCTTTAGTTTTGATTAGATTTCTCTTGGTGTTTGGACAGTCATGGTTTCGTTGAGGAGCAGACTTGAAGCTGGCAACTCCTCCAGTTCTTGGGTGAGGGGGACTGGTCTGCCGCCAAGGCCTATCGGTCCTATCATTCGGGATGTTCAGATTGAAGGTATTCCCGACCCAGTGGATGACCAATATGATGGGACGATAAACATTTGGATGCCGCCGGACGTGTATGCTTGATTCCAAGAGTTTCAGAATCTTTCAACTGGGGAGTGGGAACGGTTTCAACAATTTCAGAGGTTTCTACAGATGCAAGGATCTCAGGGAGCGGGGGCAGTACCCGAGGTCGCAGTTGAGAGGCCAGTACCACCACCACCAGTTCAGAGGGCAACTCTAGTAGTGCTTCCACCAGATGAGGCTCAAGGGATATCATTTGACCATTTCTTAGGCGCCAGACCTCCTCAGTTCACTGGCACGCCTGATGCCGTTACAGCCAGCAACTGACTGATGAGGATTGAGGACATTCTACAGATGATTGCTTGTGTCCCAGAATTCAGAGTGTCTCATGCTACCTACCAGTTAGAGGACGCAACTCGAATTTGGAAGCATGGAGTTCAGAGGAGATTTGAGGCTCGCGGTGAGGAGCCTACCTGGGAGGATTTTATGGTTGAGTTGGAGAGGAAGTACTACACTGCGCACATCCGGGCACAAAAGAAGGTGGAGGTGCTGACGCTGAAGCAGGGTACCATGAGGATTCCTGAGTACGAAACCAAGTTTTCTGAGCTTGACCGCTTTTGCCCTGAGTTGTTTGAGATAGATGAGGACCAGATGTTCCGCTTTGAGAGGGGTATGGACCCGGATTTGGTGGTGCAAGTTCGGAGCTGCAGGTGCACCACATTGAGTGATATGATTGAGCAGGCAGCATGCCTTGAGGACGCTGTTGACCCTTGATGTTTTGATGTTAACAATCACTTGATATGATTTGATGCTTGGTTGGTTAGTTTGTGATTAAGTGAACAGGAATCAAAGCTGTTAGAACATTGTCCATGAATGATGAAGTGGTACGTTCAAGATAGAATCATGTAGGATGCTTTGTTGATGAAAGAAGATTGAATTCATGCATTGTGAGTGATATCAACATGCTGTTGGAGTACATGAAGGTTAATGTGATTCAAAGAACATTAAAGTAAACCCCTCCATGAAGATCTCAAGAAACTCATGAAGTTAGATGAAGATGTGTTGAAGTTGTGTTCCAATGTCAAGGATCCATTGTAAGGTTTGCAATACACCTTATCTTGATTGTTAAATCAGTCCAAAAGAGGATCTATGCACACACACATTGTTTTGGAAAAACTGTTTTGATAAACTAAGGAGTGGACCCCTTCTATGTTCACTGCGCAGTTTCTGAAACAGGCCCGAGGAGTCAACCCCTCCTGTGCTCACTGGGCAGTTTCGGGATGAATTTTTTAAATCTGATTTTTATGTTTAAAATTCGATCTGATCTGATTTGAAATATTTTAGGCTTTATCTTAAATGATTTTTTGAAGTGGAATATTTTCAGAAAAGGATGATTTGAAAAAGATTATTTATTTTTGGAAAGTTTTAATTTTAACGTGATATTTCTCAAATCTTTCCAAAATCTTTGATGCAATCTTTATTGATATTATATGAAGGATTTTATCTTCTATTTTACATGGAAAAACTTTCTATAAGATGATTGCATCGAGAGCTTGCTTAGATGCGCATTCCACAGACGAAAAACTTGAGTTTGGAAGAACAGAGAGTGGGCTCCTTGACCAAGCAAGTTCTGGTTTTGCAAACACATTCTTCTTATTGTTTTCATTCTGATTTTCTCATGGCGATCTTCTGGAAGACATGTTTGATCTCAGATAAGTGTTTGCATTCCTAGTTTGGATTACATTGATCATATGCCTAGTTAGAGGTGTTCACTTGAACGTTGTTTCTACTACTGTTTTGTTGGGAATCCTTAGTGGGATTTCGACTAACCTAGGTGGAGAGTCATTGTCATCTTAGGTTGGGTGAAGGAGAGTTTTGCCTTCATCGAGTTTGGGTGTAGGAGAGTCATTGCCTACATCGAGTTTTGATAAAGGAGAGTCATTGTCTTTATCTAGAGGATATAGGAGAGTCATTGTCTATATCGAGTTTGGGTAATAGAGAGTCATTACTATCATTGCGTTGTAACTGCTCATGTGCATATCAATAGGAAAATTCATTTTCTAAATGACTCATTATTGAATTAGTTGCTTGATCGATTATTGATTGCTTTAATTCATATTTTGCTACAACTCAGGAGTCGACTCATCCTAATAAAAACAACAACTTTGTTTTAAATTGTCATAATTATTTTAAACTCCAATTCACCCCTCCTCTTGGTGTTCTCTTGGATACTAACAATTAGTATCAGAGCTAGTCTTTCTCAAGTACAGGTTTAACAACCCGAGAAAGGATCATGAGATCTATCAAAGAAGGACACTCATTCACAAGATCTTCAATGTTCAATGGTGATACTTACAATTTGTGGAAGAATCGGCTGAAAGATTTTATCAAGTCAGTAGATTATGAGATCTGGAAGATTGTGAAGAATGGATTCATGGCAATTGAGGATGTTCAGAAGGTAAAGAAGCCAAAAGCACAATGGACCGAAGATAACATGAAGAAGGCAGAGAAAAACTCCAAAGCAAAAAACTTATTAAAGTGTGCCTTATCCGAATATGAGTTTAACCAAGTTTCTGCTCTCAAGACTGCAAAGGAGATTTGGGACAGCTTGAAGAACAAGTATGAAGGGAATGACCAAGTGACAGAATCAAAAATTGAAATCCTTGTTCATAGATATGAAATGTTCAGCATAAAGGATGGTGAAAGCATAACTGATGTGCATGCACGTTTCACTGAGATCATTAATACACTTTAAGGATTTGGCAAGACCTACACTCACGAAGAAAAAGTGAAGAAGATTTTGAGCATTTTACCTAAGGTATGGGGACCTAAGGTAACTGTAATTCAAGAGGCTAAGAACCTGAAGACCATACAAGTTGACACACTCATCGGATCCTTGCTCACCTATGAGATCACACTTAAGGAAGATGAGTCAAACGTGTACACCAACAAAGAAAAGTTTATAGCCTTACAAGCTGAAGAGGAGCCTGAGAATGAGGACACTAATCTAGAAGAGATGGTCATGATGATCAAAAGCTTCAAGAAACAATTCAGAAAATTCAAATTCAACAAGAGGAACAATCAAGGAAGCAAACAGAGATCTTCAAGCTCAAACTTCCGAAACACAAGCAAGAGGGATGATCTGTGCTACAAGTGCAAGAAGCCCAGACACATGTTCAAGGAGTGCCAGACTTGGAAAGAAAAAAATGAGAAGGAAGAAAAACCAATGAACAAGAAAAAATTTGGATCAAAGAACATGCAAATGGTAATAATTGTGGTTGTTGGTGCAGCATAGGGAGACTCTGACTCGGATAGTGATGAGCCAGAAGCATTCGTACAAGAGCAAGCTTAGATTGGATACTGCTTAATGACTGACAGAGACGACGATACTTACATATACTCCGAGGAGTTGACCCCTCTGCAGGTACTTGCTAAAATTTTGAAAAAGATTCATAAAGTTCCTCATAATTCACTCATTGAGTTATGCAAAGATCTTGCTGAAAAATATAGTGACATTCTTGAAAGGCGAGATACATTAAATGAGTTAGTGCTTGAATTGAAAAATGGCATTGAGGTTTTGGAAGAAAAAAAAATTGGTAGAAAACCAAAACTCGCATGATAATCACTTAAATAAACATAAGCTTATTGATAATTTGAGAACTGAAATGTTGAGAAAAGTGATTTGATTAAGAAACAAAAATTTCATGATTCATAAGTAGAAGAACTTAATGAGTTGATTGATGATTTGCATATTGAGATTGAAGTTTTGGGAGTTGAAAGAGTTCACATCATGAAATCAAGCAAAAAATCTATTGATAATCTTTCTTAATTGCTTGCATTAAGAAAAGAGAATGTTGAGTTAAAAGAAACTGTGGAAGACTGCAGAAGTCGACTTTTGCAGCAAGAGACCGAAATTTTCAAAGCTAAATTTGTGAAGAGTGTAAAGGATGAAGCTAGCAAATCAACCATTGATATAAAAAGCCTGAAGTTGACCCTTGAGGTTGTGGAATAAAAGAAACATTACCTTGAGCATAAATTGAAAAGGAAAGAAAAACAAGCTTGGTTGACTAAGACATAAAAAGAAAAGCTTGTTCAAAGTCAATGGTTAGTTGAAAAGGTTGTTGAGATGCAAGGAAGACATGTGCATAGGCAAGGGCTGGGGTATGACAGATATGAGAGAGCTAAAAAATCAAAATACCTTGACTTGCCTTCATCCATTATTTGTGAAACATATAGTGCACTTGAACGTACATTTAGACAATGCATGAAAGGTGAAAATGCCATGAAAAGAAGCATGCAATATGTACATATACGCATGAATGCTAGACAATCACATGTAAACAATGTTGTGAAATTAAAAACACCTATCTTTGTTCCCGCTAACCCGAGAGGACCCAAATACGTTTGAGTACCTAAAACCACTTAAATTCTTTATTGCAGGCTGAAGTGAGAAGGGACAACGTACATGGAGATTTGAGAAACACAGAAAGAAGCCATCCTAGTCACAACAAAGGAAATCCAAAAGTTTTTTCATACAATGCAGTAACCGGTCAACTCCTCCAAATCTGCAGAAGAGAAACGGTCTGTCTGATGACTCTTGGTTCTTAGACAGTGACTGTTCTCGACATATGACTGGAGATTCTTCACTTTCTCTCACTTACAGCAACAACAGGAGGTAGTGTGACATTTGGAGACAACAAGAAAGGTACAATTGTTGGGTATAATAAGATTGGTAAGTCTCAAGCTCATTTCATTGATAATGTTCTTTTAGTTGAAGACTTGAAACATAATTTGATCAGCATATTCCAACTTTGTGACAGAGATAATGTCGTTGAATTCAACTCTAAAAAAATGCTTTATTAAAGACAAGAATACATGTGAAATCATTTTTGAAGGAAAAAAGGATTAATAATGTTTATAAAGTAGATCTTAACATGTTACTTTTTTCTTCTTCATCTTGCATGAGCGTATTTGAGGATGACTCCACCTTATGTCATAGGCGACTTGAACATGCAGGCTATTCACTTTTGGAAAAAAGTTGAACAAGAAGGAGTTGATAAAGAGGGTTACCAAAGGCGAAATTTAAATCATTGAGATTGTGTGATGCATGTATACAAGGTAAACATGTTAGATCATCTTTTCACTTAAAGAAAACAGTAAGTTCTACCTCACCTCTACAAATGATACACATGGATTTGTTTGGACCTATGAAAGTTCAAAGTAGATGAGGTGTAAGATATATTTTAGTGATTGTTGATGACTTTTTTCATTTTACATGGATTATCTTTTTAAGGGGAAAAGATGACACATTTAATGAATTTGAAAGTTTTATTAGATCATCGTCTCTAGGAATGGCTATGCAATTTTAGTTTGGGGTCAAGATATTTTTCGTCTAACATTTGGTAAGCAGTTATTTGTGTGGATTCATTTGGTCTTTTGACCCTAGTGGACGTGGAGTGTGCTTGTCTGTTTTAGTTTATTGCTTTATCGTAATTTCTTATTTCTTGTTTTCTCGTTTTGTCACTTTCGGATTGTCAACCTGTCGTCTGGTCATTTGTTTTCCGTTGGTCGGTTGCATTTTAGTGTCGTGTTTGGAGTTGTATTATTTGTCTATTATTTTTCTTTCCCCTGATCCGCGTTAGTGTTTTTCAGGTGTTGATCAAGATTTGAGGATAAATCTTTTTCAAGAAAAGGGGAATGATGCGAATCCAGTCGACTCGTTGATGATCGAGGACGGTCCAGCTCGGGTTCCTTTTACTCCATGATCGAGTGCTCGTATTTGGGTGATTGAAGAGTTGGTGTTCGGGTTGATTCGTGATTTTTGGTGACTCGTTCATGTTTAAAAGAGTCCGCGAATGAAGAATGGCAACACGTTCGGAGTTGGATTTAAGTTGAAACCACGAGAGCTGGAAAGGCAGCATCAGACGTCTGCACGAACGTCCATGATTAACGCAGATGGCGGACTGAGGCAACGACGGACGACCGTACGGACGTCCGTGGGTCTTTTACGGACAGACCCGACCCCTGCGCGGGATTTTAATGTTTTTCGACTGATTTTATTCCTAATTTCCTTATTTTTAGGATTTAGGCTATTTTATGAATTTGGCTATTTTATTTTTCTGTTGCTTAGTAAATTGCCTATGTATAGGCTTATAAAAACCCTCTTTGAAACAACTTTGATGAATATTGAAATTGGTGAGATTTATTCTCCTTTGAGTTCCTTCGAGACTTCGATCAATCAGAGGATTCCGAACGATTACCCTGACTTATCGTTCGAGCAGTCGCGCTTGTTCTTGACGTCTATAATTCCATGGTTCGCGTTGTCAATTTGTCGTTGAGTTGCTGTCATTATACCAAGGTTTACGTCGTTTGTTCATCGTTGGGTCGCGGATCCATCAGGCTTGAGTCGAAGAATTCCTTAACATCATCGATTCGGGTTCGGGTTCCATCACGGATTGTCGGGGTTCGGCAGGATCGTATCACTGAATCTGTTGAAGAATTCTTTGATGTTGTGGATGAAGAAAGAACTGCTGCTAAGGATGCTCTTGTGGTTACAACTGCATCAGAAGAGAAAAAGAAGGGGAAGCTCAAGACCTGTGGAGTCGACCCTCGGGCAGCCTTCCAGATTTTGACTTGCTTCTTCAAGCTGAGTTTGCCAGAGCTCTTCAAGCCAACACTAGATTCTAAGAACTTTATCAGCAGATGAAATCCAACCCACCAACCTCACCAAAACCCTAGAACCCCCTAGCTTGATCCTAGCACATTTTGACCATCTTTTTTATCATGTCCTTGTTTCAAACATTCTGTTGTCATCTTTGACAATCATTTCCATTACTTTTGATATCTATTACCACGATATTAACTACTTTGCATCATGACTTTAATTACATTACATGCTATATCTTTTGATTCTCTAACTTTTATGCGTATTTTCTTTTTGTTGATGCCAAATGCGGGAAAATTAGATGAATTTTATGTTGAATGAGTAGTATGTGGATGTGCCTGCTCGTCCCAGATATCTGGTGGAGTACATCCTCACTACTACAAAAAGGGAAATTGGTGGCGGTTTTTTGGTGACGGTTTTATAAAACGCCACCCATTTATTAATAGTGACAGTTTGGTGGTGGTTATAAACCGCCACCCTTAATCTAAAGCGGCGTTTTTTAAAACCGACGTCAAAAATGATATTAGGTGGCGGTCTCGAAACTGCCACCAACAAAACCGCCACTAAAAATGACAATAGGTGAGACTGTCACCTATTATTTTATTTTAATTGTTGAATTAAATGTAAATACTCTAATCATAATTTTTCCCCCCTAACTTTATATTCCTTCAACCCTCATTTGTTTTTGCCACGCGTTCTATTTCCCTTCTCTGCCGATTTCTCTTCCATCTCACTTGTTCTGCATACTCAATTTCTCTTTCCCACCTCAACCCTGACGGCAGCAACGTAGCAGCCTCCCGGAGGGCAAACGAGGTCACGGTGTGCAAGGTGAAACCGAGACAACGCAGGTATTTGTCCGCAATTTTAGGGGTTCCATTTTGCATAGCCAAAGCTCGCCATTTTAGGGTTTCCGTTTTGCATAGCCAAAGCTCGCCGTTTTGCATAGCAATTTTAGGGGTTCCGTATTTGTCAGCAATTTTAGGGGTTCCGTTTCACTGGTATTTGTCATTGCCCATTCCTCTATTTCTTGTATATCTGTTACCCGTTATACCGGTTGTTCTTTATGTATCCTAGATTGTGAATAAGCAAAATCTGATTTGGCATGCAGTGCAGGTTGAGCAAAATGCCTATTCCTCTTTCTCCTTATTTCTTTCTTTTTTTTTAATCGTTGCATTGCACTGGCAGTTCTTTGTGAATCCTCGGTTGTAATTTCAGCAAATTTTTTATCGTACAGGTTAAGCAAAACGTGGCACTTGCTTTATCCTGTATAATTTTGGCTTCCCTTCCATCAGGTTAAGCATCCATGCTTCATGATAGATACAATACTTTCTATTGCTTTGCCTCTGACCCTTGTCATCCATTTCACTATGTTATTGATGCTCGTTGGTGGAACCATAAGTTGAATAAGTGGTGGCATGTTGTTAATGTTCAGTTGGTTCCTGATGTTCTTTATGTATAGTTGGAAGGAGACTATGGCAGACATACTTGGTACCACAATTAAAAGGAGCCTGAGAGTTCCATTTTCAGAAACTGACATATTGGTTGCATGCCAAGTATTCCTAACATGTCTTTAAATTGGTGCATGCTATTCTGCTTTTTGGTCACAGGATTTAGTTTTGTGGTCAAATCCTTCTTTGTTCTATTGTTGGATACAGCTGTGATCTGCCTATTTTATCCTTTTCTAGATCTTGATACAGTGATGAGTCTTTTTCCTTCTCTGATCCAGCTTAAAAGAGAGGAGAGAAATGTAAGGAGAACTGTTTTAAACAGCGTAGTGGGAACTCTGGACATTAGCATCAGGCAATTTTTGCAAGGAGAAAGATATCCGGGGGTAACATCTCAATATATCCTGAAAATATGGCACATACAATAATGTTGTAATGCAAGTTGGCTGTTTGCGTTTGTCATCTATATTTTTGTCTTTTCTGGATGATATTAATTTGATCCTTCTGAATGCTGAATTGGCATTTCCACGTTCAGGAGAGAACTACACCATCAGCTGTCATGGCTAGTCAGGAGCCATTTGGTGCACATAGATATGCTTATATAGCAAATGTTTGTGTTCCGAAGTTTGCAAGACGTCACGGAATTGCTTCAAATTTGCTTTATTTGGCAATTGACATTGCCACTTCTGCTGGTATCTACTTTATGCATTTTGATTCCAAAATTTGTACAAGTACTACTTATTCAGTAATGCCACATTATTTACGCTGTATTTACTGTGGTTTCCTACCTGTATTAGGTATGAAGCGACTCTATGTCCATGTGAATGCTGATAACAAGGCTGCTCAAGGGTTATACAGTAAAGCTGGTTTTGAGGTTCGATACATCTTATTTTATGGCAGATATGTCATTTTGTATACCTCTGATTCCACTGCTGTCAATGGCTTCAATTACGCGTCGTCCATATTGTCTCTTCACATTTGTTTGCTTTGTTGTTCAGACTCAGTCAATTTGGCCATTGTCTCAATACTTGCTTGAAGCACTTGTAATCTGGACCAGTTTCACCCTTTTCACTTTCGTGACATATGATCGTGTATTGCCCTTTGAATATCCCTACTAAACCTATATACATTAGTTCACCAAAAGCAGTAGTGGCTGCAATGAAAAAATGGCCGAATGATGATTTAGGAAGAAAATGTTCCAGCCACGAATTGATGATGGAACAGATTGATCATCATCATCATCATCATCATTTTCACAACCACTTCTCAGTAGGTGAGGTTGATCACACGTATCCGTAGGACATATACACACAAGATCCTAATGTTTACAATTCACACATGCACACGTATCAGCAGATTGATACAGAAGTAAAATCAAAATTCAGTTCTTGCAGCATAAAATGTTTAGAAAAAAGGAAGGTGGAAGATTTTAACAACTTTGAGACCATGGCTTTATAATCTTGAGTATATCTTTGCAATTTTATGCAAATATATGTTGAAATATGCACACCTTCCTTCCCTACCCCTTTGGAAACATCTTTGCAGAAATACAATGGTAAGGCTACGTACATATGTACACACACTCCATCTACCTCCCCTACTAGCCGTGCAGCGCTTGTACACCGGGGATAACCATATATGTCGAATTGTGCAGACATTGTATAATCCTCTAGCAAGTACTCTTATGGGATAACAGACCAAATTTAATTTGTACATGGAAAAGTCAAATCAATTATTGTTTTTTTTTTCTGGTACAACAATTTATTTTGATCTTAACTGCCTTGTGCAAGTGTTGGTTGCTTGTTTTCATATTTCCTGTTTACTTGTTCACCGTTGTGACCTTCAACCTCCTAGAACCAGAGCCGCCTGTCGTTTGTGTCTTGCTTTTCCTGGTTCCTCTCTCTTGGCAGTTGTTTATTCCTTGCGAATTCTTATCTTGTATTTGCAGCTAGTTGATGGAGCTTCATCTCCGCTTGTTAACAATCAGAGGCTTCTGATGTTGCTCGAGCTGTAAATTGTGGAATGAGAGTAAGTGTCTACATTATGATGGTAGGTTTGCTCCTCAAGTTAAACCGCCCGGCTTTCTCTCCTTTTTTTTTTTGGTGGTTGTGCAATCGGGTTCCTTTCAGATCATTATATATGTGTAATGTTACTTGATCTTACAAGGCAAGTGAGAGGGTCGAGGTCTGTTGGTTATATAGGTCTCACTAACACTGTATCTAAACTAGGAAGCCTTGCGTCTTCATCCTTGTCCTGAATCACTTCATCCACAGATTTTAAAGGAAATCAGGCATCTTCATGTATCAGATTAGATGCATGGAACAAGTTATACCATACAATAACTCCTTATGTATGATACAATGAGAAGCAACTATTACTATTACATTGGATGCAGATTTTAAACTTGATACAAATTCTCTCTGATATACAAATGAAATTATTATTCATTGATAACCGATTTGGTTTTAATATTTGTTATACGATGAAATAAAATTACTATATTATTTATTTATCGTGTCCTGATACGGGCATCTACTAGCTATTATTAAAGATTTTAAATGGGATATAAGTTGTGAGATATATTTTACCACTTGTACTGCCACTTGGAAGAGAGGGAGGGGGAGAGAGATGGAGAAAAAAAGAGGAGGGGAGAGGAGAGAGAAAAAATAGAAAAAAAAAATATTTTTTTTAATTAATTTAATTGGTGGATTATCACAGGTAATCCCTACTCCCTAGTATTGTTAATAGGATGATTAGTACATCTATCCAAAGATGTATGTATACATGCATGCCAAGGATGTTCACACACTATACTACAATATCATGTACAAGAGCATGCATGCCCACCAGTATGTCGATACTCGATACCAAGGCTTATGACTCTTGTACACAATAATATCTCAGTGGTCAAATAAGCCGAGAAACATGCCGTCGAGAAGCAGTGGAAAGAAACCCTGATTCATTCACTTGGATCAATCTGATCTTGTAAATGGCTCTTGGTCCTAATAGGCACCCGGTAGTCCTGCTTGTTGCTTACCCAAGTCCTTTTGAACCTTTGGATTTGGCTGGCAACGTGATTGCTGGGCCTGGCTCAAAACAAAATGCTTGAATGGATAACAGTTCTCTGATTAGACGTAGTTGATTCTACGAGACACCTAATATCTGTAACGTGAGATGGTGTGTTCAAATCTTTAGCGTTATCAACACTACTATGAGACTGATCACCTACAAGATAGCTTACCAGCTAACTTACCAGCGCTCCGAGATTAGCTTGCTCCATACAATGCACATCCCTCGGTTATAAAAACAAAATGCTCAAAGGATGGGTTACAAACTTCCTTGCTAATCCACGGTATATAAACAACGCCGATTTATATAGGAATATTGTGCATGCAGAACCTATAACGTAGAAAATAAGAAATGACATTATGATGAGGGAATATGCAAACACCGTCACACGATACAGATGATCCATCAACTTCATTTGAAGCTGCTATATATGTTTCTTTCAACCTTGCTTAGTATAGGTGAGGCGAATGGAGACAATTTTTTTTTTTTTGATCAAGACGAATGGAGACAATTGTCTGTAAGCAAACGAGTTTTTTCTCCCTTTTGCTCGAGGAGCTATATATATTTATATATCTGGAGAACAAATTGTCAATAAAAGGGTTTTAATCTTCATGAGTAACAGGGCAACCTATTTCTTCTTTGAGAATCCTCACTGCTTCAGAGACACCATCCTGCATTTTGAACAAATACACACACATCAACATATTCTTAAGTGGTTCTTAATCATATCCCTGAAGCTCAAATGCTCAATGAATAGGTTTCAATGTTGCAAATTTGCAATGAGCGAACAAGGTCAAGGACAAGAGAGAGAAATAGCATACTGATGCACAAGGAAATTTCTTGCAAGTCAATGGGAAATATCAAGGAAAAGATGGATGAAACAAATAATATTATGCGAACTGGAGTATTATGGATCTTGCACGAAATATACCCCCAAACTGGTCTACATCAGCCCACAGTGTAACATGATACATGTACATAAAGAAACTGCTTATGATAAAAATTGCACCACCACGAACTAAGCTTCCATAACCACAGACTAGTAATCAAAGCCCCAGAAACTAGTGTAAAACCTCAAAACACCAGCTTTACAGAATTGCGGATAGTATTACATCCAGTTAGGGAAGCTAGTAAAGAAAGACAAGACATTAATACGTATTTATCTTATACACCCGATTGGAACAGAACAAAAAATTCCTGAATCACAATCTGTAAGAAAATCAATCCAAGTGCATATTCCCAACCACATTGGAAATGTATTATGGTTAGAATGGATGTAGACCCATGATGTTTATGCTTTTTTAATATCATTTTCCTTTTTCCTTTTGATGTTCTTATTGAGTTTTATTTTGCTTTTTGGTCGGTATTCCTGTAGCTCACTCATCGCATTTGGCAATTATTCTACTCTATTCACAACATAGTAGATGATCGATGAATCCATCTTGATTCATACTAGTGGGTTATGGATCAATCTATATCTAACATAGCAAGATTCAAGAAGAGCTTGTAGTATAAAATGAAACTAAGAGAGCAGCAGAGTATGATCAAACAGGATAACCTAGAGATTTTACACAAATTGATTAGAACAAAAACGAGCATGAAAGTGTCAACATCCATCATCTATCAAGTATGATTCAAACAAGCAATCCCAAATACAACTACCACTAACATGCCCAATGCAGCAAAAAAATGGGGAAGTGCATATTTCAGACAAAATGAAGTGCCAGAGCTGAACTTCTACTGGTGAAGAAGTACCTCATGCGATATTCTCTCAGATATCTGTTGTGCACGTGCCCTGATCTCAGGAGATAACGCGAAACAAAGCGCCCGAGAGAGCTTAGAGGCACTTTCTTTGATGCTTGTATCACCACTTTGTTCAGGAACCAAATGATTCCTTTTCAGTGGCTCTGGTGCAACTCCAAGCCAAAACATCCGTTCAGCCCAATAGAACTGATCCAAAATAAAAGGACATAAGACCTGGTGCAGACATGCAAAAGAGTTGTGGATAAGAATGCAAAGACATAATTTTCTCAGGAATCCCACATCTAGATACAAATGAATCACACAGAACAAAAACATAAAGAGAAGTCATGCCACGGCTTATGATTCCACTAATAAAAAATAACTATTTCGAGCAGAACAAGTAAAACAAAAGGTAGAGGAAAACTAGCACTGCAAACATGAAAGCTAGCAGAGGTAAAGTTGTAAGAAATTAAAGAAGTTCAATACTATACTTTTTGTTCTTTGTGGCCATGGCATACAATCATTTGAAAGTATTTGAAGAAGTGAATCTCCAGAAGGATGCAACATAGAATAGATGATAAGGAGGAGATGTAAATAACAAGAGGCCCCCATGAAAGACCCCATACAGGATCCCCATACTTAAAATCGAGTTCTACAGTGATTTTTTAAAGTTGATGCAATTTAGATGTCTCCCTATGGTTTGTGTTACATAATGCATTTTACTAAAAGCTCAACCATATGGGGGTCTAGGAATTACATTTCTAGCTAATTCCCTTTGGGCTTGAAATGTATAATGCACATAAGCTCTCCTCTTATCACATGACTAATTAACATGGACGACAAAATTACAGCACATGACCTCTTGTCATAATATGTTCTCTTCCTCTTGGATATCATGTTAAGAAATTAATTCTGACAAAAGTTCAAGCTCATGATATGGGGCGCAGCCAAATTTTTTTTTTTTAATCTTATCATTAAGATGAAAGATAAGACTTGCCACTAAATTTGGTAGCAAGATAATTTATTCCATTTAAAGCACATCCTATAAAGAGTTTGCCTCTGTTTCTTTTTTGAGTTCATCTTAAGCAACATATACCTAAGACCATCATAAGCTTAGAATCACATTGCACATGTCACATTCCATCCACAAAAATCTTCTCAAGCTAAAAAAAAAAAGGCTACCCTTTTGGTTATGCATAGATATATGATTTGAATTATATTGGAGTGATGATATATCTTTATCAGATTTTAGTATTTAGAGCAATAACTTTCTATGACAAAATTGCCATTGCCTTTATAATTTTATTTGGAAATAAAAATAAACTTTTTAAAAAGCATGCAATGTGATATCATAGTGGAATAGGCAACCCAATATCCACAAGGTGACGGGTTCAATTCTCTGGATTTGCTAGCCTACTTATCCAATTCCCGTGATTGCAGGATGTGCGGTGCACCCCCAGGTTAGTGTGCCCAACACAGGGGCACTGTTGGGTTACCGAAAAAAAATGTAGAAAAGGCAACTTGTGCCTTGCACGAACTCGCTCAACTAGCAGGATGAAAAGAAGTTTCCAATCCCAAAAGAAAGCATGCACTAGTAATCAAGGTAGTCAGGATTGATACTCTATATTGGATCATTAGGGGTTGGCAACATCAAATCGTAGGATGGGATTGAAAGATCATAAGATTCTACGTATGGAACAAGTGCTCACATTTTCCATGTCATCATTTACATAAGACTAACAAAACATTTTTAAATGCATAATTTACATCAAAATACAATCTAATTGTGGATAACTACATATAACACAGGACATGCATTTTGTATTTGAGTTATTTTTCTAGTGAAGTATCTTGGAAAACAACTAGATAAGTAAACTTAGGTTGGAATTAAACGGATCAGTTCTTCGAGGTGAAATATTTTTGGCTCTCTCTTCTCCCCATTCCAGGGGCTGTTCTTACCAAGATTGAGGGCATCTGTAGAAGGTTACTAGGTTCCTTTTTAGTGAACGGGTTAAAAACCCCCTGTTGCATGGAAAAAGGGTTTATATACCTAAAGAATAGTGAGGACTAGGACTATTTTGTATTCATGCATGGAACAAAGCATTGTTAGCTTCTCATATCTGGAACTTCCACACAAACAAGGACTCATTATAGAATTTAATGGATCTTTCATTTCTACCTAGCCAGGACAACTTTCTGGAGCTGGAATCCTAGAATCGATGACTCTCCCTTGTTGAAACAGATATGCCAGATTAGAGATGAAATGTCCTCCGGATTAGGATCACATAAACTCCTCCAGCTGTATATGCAGAAATGGTATATAGGGGGGAAGTTTTGTACCAGGAAAGTGTATGATTTGTTTAGGACATCTGCCCCTAGGCAGCCTTTGGGTCCAGGTTGTATGGTCCTCTACAGTTACCCCTTTATCCTATGGTTGGCTGTACTAGGTTAACTTAAAACCAAGAATCAATGGAGGGAAGAACTTGTTGTTGGACTGCCCTTCGTGTAAACAGACTAGGGAAACTGTCATCCACTCATTTTTCCAGTGCAGAATCACAAAGAAAATATGGTCAGAGATCAAGGCATGGACACAGTATAGTAGCATCCACATCCGCATTGCCTAGAATCATCTAATGGATCAGAAGAACATGCAGAGGTACTGATCATCAAAGCACTATGGTAAAAAGTTTGCACTGATGTTTTGCCCTGAAACATCAGTTTACTATATATGGAGAGCAAAAAATGAAATGGTGTACTAAAACAGAAAAGTATCTCCAGATGACAAAGTTAGGACAATCAAAAAGCATGTATGTTCATCCACATATACCCTTTTTTCTGATTTTATGCCAATTTTGTAGAGCCTACCCAAAGAGCATTCTTGGATATGTCCAAGCTTTTGTGAATGATGTAAAGTACTTGTGATATACTGATTGTTCATAGATGTATAAAATGTTTACCTTTCCCAAAAAAAAAAAAAAACAATACTTGTTATCATCATCACCATCAGTATCAATATCACCTAGTCCATAAACCAATATTATCACTATGATCACCATTGATTTACCTTTCTTATAATTTTTCTCTTTGAAAACTGTAAGCTCAAATTTTTGAAATTGGAACAAAATTTTAAGGGCTGTTTGGTTTGTCGGTTTTTTGTTTTGAGTTTT
>JAOWBR010200423.1:0-18428 GCA_028571145.1 Dionaea muscipula
CAGCTCAGAGTACTGCAGAGCCATGAGAGTCCAGCCGAACCAGCAGACCCGGACCGACTAAAGGCTGCTCTCACCACAGCACACAAAGGCGTCCGCCGCCTCCAAAACCTCTGTCATGCAGGACTCATTGAAGTGTCCCTATTTTGTATTTTCTTTCCTACTCTTTTTTTGCTACTTATATGTATTTGCATGCATTTTCAATAAAATTTGGGACTTACTTGAGCACCGGAGGGGCTTAAACCCCTTGGTCCCCTGCTGACAAGTTTGCTGCATAGCACAGGCCTCAGGGCGCAAGCAATTGCTCCATCCTCTCACAACAGCGTTGATGCTGCATATCTAACCCATGACTCAAACACGGCCGTCAATGTTCACACTTCCCCAACATGAGGCTTTCAGTGATATTCGCTCACCCTTTTTCTCCTATGCTCCTTCCTCTCTTCTCTCACAGAAGATAACAACATAAGAAACACAACGGAGTAAGGATTTTCCCTTCGCGGAGTAAAGCCAAGCAGATCCGTTCTCCACCTACTGGCCCCAGGGGGGGACGGATCCGTCCCGCAATAGAATAGAAGTCGGCTCTCATCCGCATTTCTGTCTCAGTGCTCTGGATGGGATGACCCGGAGCCTTCAGGCCAGGTACATTTCTGCCACTGAGTCGGGTCCGCTCCGCAAAGAAAAATCTCACCTCCGCCGTGTCCCATTAAAAAGTTTAATCGCCTAACCGTCCCGTAGTAAATGTAAGTCGGCCTCTTGGCGCATTTCTGTCTCAATGATCCTGGATGGGGGACCTGGAGCCCTCGAGCCAGGAAAACTCCGCCACTGAGTCGGGTACGCCGCTTTAACGATTTCAATATCAAGTACAGGTCTCAGATTGCACAGGCTAGATCAATCCGCTCTTGACAGTGTGGATTTCATGACCCATATCTCGACTTGACCACCAGGCGTCATTGGGAAGCTAAAAGACGACTCTTACTTTCTCATTCCAGGCATATTTGCCTTCTCTATTTTTCGTGCGTTTGTTCGTCTGTGTGATTGCAGGTATGCGAGACATCTCAGCTCGCTCATTATTTTCAACGGTTCCCTCACCTCCTTGCAGGCTGGGTCCATCTCGCCTCGGAGTGTGCGCCACGTTTCCCTCACCTCCTTGCAGGTTGGGTCCATCCCTCCTCGGAGTGTGCGCCACGTTTCCCTAACCTCCTTGCAGGCTGGGTCCATCCCGCCTTAGAGTGTGTACCTGTGGTTTGGGAACGCCCTCCACGGAGGAGTTGCGAAGTATCCGGGCTTATCCCGAGGAGTTCTGGAGGTTTGGAGGATCACAACCGACCACCGAGCCATATCCGGAGAAGTTTGGGAGGATTAGTCGCACACTTATGCCGGGACCATTCCCGTCCAGCTGACGATTGTTATCCCGTCATGGAAGGTGAAAGGATTTATCCACTTCCACGGTAGGTTGATAGCACTCGCCAACTGTGGCTCTTCTATAACTTCTCATCCATCATTGATCAACCAGTCGGTCAGTGACTGCGCCTATCTCACCAATTTCTCAGCCGACATCGCCGCCAATTATTAAAGTCGGGGTTATACCTGTCGACTGTTCAGTCGTTGTTATTCAGGGCACCCAACGCCTGCCTTTGGCCGTTCGGCCCGTATAAATATATTTTTTCTCTTAATTCGCTAGTCAGTCAAGCTTGACCATTCGGTCGCCTATTAGCAAAGTCGAGGCCTCTCCCGCTGGCTGCTCGACCGCTTACCGCTCTTAAGTCCGAGGTTGTCGAGATCAATTTCTTCGCCATCTTCGACTTCGCAGCCGCTACTTTCGGCTCCCCAATCATCTCTATTGCCATCCGACCGTAATTATACCTTCTGGCTTCTCGGTCGCAACTTTCGAATCTATAAGGCGCTGCCATCACTATCGACATAATTGGCCTTTATTTGCTCCCGATTTGACGATTATCACGTCCGTCCTGGAAATCGCCCCGACTATATATATATTTCACAATTCTCGACCCGACGTTACATGGTCGCTATTCACTTAAAAGTCGAGAATTCCACCCACTGGTCATTCGACCGAGTATTTATCTTTGGCCGCTCAACTTTTAATATGAACTCATCGGCCACGACCCATTCTCGGTCATCGATTATGAAGACCGACCGTTCGGTCGCTACTATTATAATTCACAGAGAAGTTACGACGTCTGGACATCGATCCCTCGACCGTCATTGTGCACGCCCACTTGTTACTATCGGCCCATCGATCGGCTCCATCCCATCGGCCACAACTCTCGACCGTTCGGTCATGGGTAACTCCTCTTTTTAAGTCATTACACCGCTTAACAATCATTGTTGTTCGTCTTGATTTCAGGATCACTTTACTCGGCTTCTCAGGCCATACTTTTAGCTCTGCAGCCATCATCTCCGGCTCCTCAGCCATCATTTCTGGCTCCTCAACCGACGCTTCGGGCCTATCAAAGCCATACTCCCGGCTTTTCAGCCGATGTCGTAAGTACTGGCTTTCACCAAAGATTTCATATTGGACTAATTATATCTGATATTCGCAGGCGCACGAGACACGAGGATTCCGTTTGGCGCCAAATGTTGGTGATCTCTACAGGCCCACAGGACACAAGGATCAACTTAGCGTCAACCTCCTGGCGCATGCCCAATTCAGACGAACTCCTCGACACGCGCATCTATACCGGGTAAATTTTGTCCACTCATTGCATGGACCATATGGCGAAAACGCTCGCCCGGGTTGTCGATCCAACTCGACAACCCCGACCCCTTCTTTTAGACCGACATCGGTATCCAAAGCTCAGGCTAACCGACTACCAGGAGACCGCTCTACCCCTTCTTTGCATGTCAGCATACTTAGGCAGATTGGCTCGGACTTTGCCCACTTAGTGTAGGTCAGAGCCGACTGGTTCTCTAACTTCGCAAACCGAACTACGTTCGCATTACAAAGATGAGGGACAGATGATATAGGGGGATTTTTCCCTATAGACAGGTGGCCAAAAGGTCCGAGATTGGACTGTCCGGCCTGACCCGACTGAACCCAAGCCATCGGTCAAACCATGGTTAAACCTGGTTAACCCTGACCAAGCTCGACTGAACCCATCCACGAAGATTCCCCACCTCTCCACGAGCGCGTGGGCGTAAACCGTTTATCAATCGGAGCTAAAACGAGCTCAAACGGGCCTCCCGAAATTCCCAACGTAAAACCACACAGGAACCCTGCCCGGGCTGCTTGCCCCGGATCCTTGCCCGAGACCCTTGCCCGGGCTGCTTGATCGGCCTTCTCTCTCTTCCCTTGCCTATAAATAGGACTCCACCCTCTCATTTCTCGGGATCCGAACCTGGATTAACCATGTCTTGACCGGAGCACCCCCCTCCTCTGCCTGCTCGGGAGTCTTGTCCGGGACCCTGCCCGGGAGTCCTGCCCGGGTGCTTTGCCCGGGACTCTCCCCTTGCTTGCCCGGGCTGCCTGCCCGGGATCCTCTCCTTGCTTGCCCGGGCTGCTTGCCCGGATGTCTTACCCGGGTGCCCTCCCCGGGACTCTGCTACTCTCTTGCCCTGCTAGGGCCCTTGCATCCCTTGCCATTTTCCGACTCGGCTTTCTCATTCCTCGGTCGTACGCGAACGCCCGCTCGGGGATTCTCACCCTCTTGACTGACCCCACTTGACTGCTCTCTCTCTTTCTCATTCCTCCATCCACGCATCTCCCAGTTCTCCTCGCACGTAGGAGCTACCAGTGATTTTTCACACTTGCTCACTTAGGCATCAGAGCGGTCTTTCCGGGGTCACACTCTGGGGTACCCTCTGACCTGTTTGTTCCTCTCTCTCAGGTTCACAGGTTCACTTTCTTTGAAGCGAGTCGGAATCACCTCCTCATCACCATTCACTCCTCCCCTGATCCGACCGGGTCCTCTCAACCGGCCGGAGCCGCCTCATCCCGATCGGACCGGGACTTTGATGATCGTCTCTGGAGGGTCATAGGTGCTAACCGTCCCTGGGATTTTTCCAGAAGTATCAATAACTTCTTGTTACGTTTCCCACAGACGGTGGCAAATGTTATTAAAAAATTATATAATTTTTATTTTTTATTAAAAAATTATATAAAATGTATGGCATGATACAGACACCATATGAGCGTACAAATAATTTTTATGGGAGTAAATAAAATTGTAAAGATATTCACCTTACCAATGACACAGATAATTTATATTCTATATTACAATGAAGGAAGAGTTTGTCTTACTAGAATAAATATAGAGTAGGATCAATGTCAAATTAGGGATGAAGGGAGTAGGGTGAGGCGAAGGTTTTTTTTGTTTTCTTTTTATTTTAAATTTCATATGGTAAATTTTTTTTTTCTTTTTCTATGACGTACGAATTACTCTTATTAAATTAAATTTAATATAAGAACAAATATTTTGAGCACACTTTTTCTACAAATAAATTTTAAATACATAATTTTACTTGTATTTTAAATTAGATTTAAAATTATCATTTTAAAAGTTCTCTCTTTGTGATTTCAAATTTTCAAAGCATAATTTCGAAAAAAAGATTGTATTAGGTTTTTTTTTTTTTTTTTTTCCCCGAATTTGCATCTCTACAGAACCAAAAAAGAACGAAGCCTCTTCTCAAAGCCACAGAGCCAGAGGCCCGCAGCTGAAAAACACTCCAGTCTCACCGCGAAGAGCTTCCCCGACGGTCGATTCCCGTTATCCTGTTAGGCTTTCTGGTAGCCGAGGGCTGATGGCTCTAACCATAGGCAAGCTCACTCTCATCATCGGCGGAGGTATCTTTCTGCTCTTCCCCACCCTTCTCCTTCCACGCCTTTGACTGTACCATCAACCCCCGAGAGATGGGTGGCGACTATGTTTCTTCCTTGCATACATGTCGATTACTTCCCATGCTTCGTCTTCCCCTCCCCACAATTTTTCAATTTATATAGTTTGTCTCACTGAGGGAAATGACTAGGGTTTTGTTTATCATATTAATTGGTTACCAATCAATTGGGCAAGTGGTGGAGATGCGTGTTGAAACCGATTTTGTAATTTGAAACCGGTGGGTTTTTTTGTCGAGCTTGGTGCCGTATGTTTGCTGGTGTGTTTGGTGGAGGACTTATGGGGGAATGGAGCTGATTGTTTGAGACTATGGTTTTGGTTTTGAACGGTACTGATATAGGGCTTCTTTATTAGCTAGTTCTGTTAATTGAGGATTGTAAACAGAATATTTCGCACATTTCTAGTCCTCTTTCATTAAGAATTGAGCCGAACTAGACCGTCACCTAAAATAGTCGCCCTGAAGGAGGAGGGATGTGTGATGACTATGATATTGCACTCGGTTTTCAGTTTCTTCTCCCCCCTGCCCGGTTGATTACTATTTGAAAACAAAATTGGAGAATTGATGGCAAATGTGTCATGTTCTGAACTGACCTGTGGGAAGTGGATCAGGGTGCACATTCGACCAATGAGCTTGATTGAGGGATATATCTTGGTGAAGCTTCACCCTTTTGTCCAAGTCATCTTATACGACACTGCTTTTGTCATTAAATAGCCACCACTATGCCGTGCTCACGTTTCCTCTTTATAAATCGTCATGACTTTTGGTGATTCGAAGTTAATGCCATATTTCTCTTTCAAAAGACAGAATGCTAAAACACTGGAACACATGATTCTTACACGTCTGGTGATCGATGAATTACATAGGCCATCCTTGTCTGTTACATGTTATTTTCTCCCTACTCACCTTTGATATAGTTTTTTGGCTGATGAAATGGCGTAGGTGATACTTTATTGGAAGAAAACAATTACATTTTGTTTCTCTACCTTCTCTTAGTTTTGGCCTACAAATCACAGGTATATGAGATGTAGAATTTAGGTGCATATATGAACCTGTGCTTGAACAAATCATGATTTTCCAAGGATGATTGTTACTGCTGCTTTTAAAACTTTCTTTGTCTCCATCTTGAAGCTTGGAAAGACTAATGTCGAGGTCATTCTAATATTTTGCAGGACTTTTGGGGTCAGTATTGGCAATAGAAGGGCGGCTTCCGGGGTTTTCTGATTTTGTTTCAGGTGCTTTCAAGGTGTGTATTCTTACTGCACTCGTATATAGGCATCCTTGCTTGCATATCAATTTCAATGCAGCAATGCCTTGGTTTTAGATATTAATACTGCCATTTATGTCCGTTACTTTGGTCTGCTCATTCTTTTCTTCCTTTCCAAAATCCGTGTTTTTCCTATGGTTATATTATATTGTGCTTTGCAGGATATTTGTCTTATTTTTTCTACTTTAATATGTTGCTCCTATCAGTGTTTGTATTTTGCCTTTTGTTCACAAAACTCTCTCATACGTGACAGATTGCTCTTAAGCCAATCAAACAAAAAGACTCTGGTCCCTCGGGTAGCAAGACAAAAGATGATTCTTTAATGGCCCAGGTTTGTCTGCATGTCTGATTGGATCATAAAATAGGCTTTTCACAATAAGGGTGAACTTTCATGTTTTACTGAATGTATAAGATCTCCTTCTGTTCGTAAAAGAAAAAGCCTTTGGCGTGAAAGGTGTAAAAACTCTTTCTTTTGTGTGTTTCATATGCCAGGCCCAGTGTACAGGAATCTTTCTTGGACATTAAAGGGTTTCTGATTTCTATGAATGTATTGCATGTTCTCCTGTGATTGTGCAATTTTCACAACGTATACTGTCATGGACATGTAGTCTTTCTTTTACCAAAGCTTTTTGAAAGAATTTTACTGAACTGTCAAGAGAAATGAAAGTAATTTACAAAGCCCACACCCTCGTTAGATTTTGCAATAAACTATCAGATGTGTAGATTCACCAATAGATGTCAAATATGGTGAATCTTATATGCATAGTCTTGTGTTGCGTCCAATGGAAATACTGATAACAATCAAATCCATGGGCTTGCCCAGTCCCACTTAGTTACAAAAATCTTTATTTTGATGGGAATACTATGTCCAATGCTATATGTTTTTTGGTAAATCGATAACACCCTCTGAATTCTCTATCCATAGTTTCTTTGAGAGGAATTTGGTCTGTATATAAAAGAAAGTTGATCAAGTGATAAAGTACCATATTTCAAGGAATTCTTTTACTTTTTGCTGGCATGTTTCTTTAACCTTTCATGAGTAGCTATCCAAACATATATTAAATAAATGTCCAAGAGATCTCTTACTTTTTGGAGAAACTGTTATACTTTCACTTGCATGGTTCGCTACACTTCCACAAGTAGCTGTCCAAAGTGCATAAAATCATTTTGAAGATCACTATTGCCTGCAATAAGCAACTGACCAAGCTACTTGAAGTTAATTAGCTTTAAAATACCATGAGGATTTTGAATTTCTTTGCCATTAACAATCATCCTATCTTCACAGGTAAACAGCCTGAGAAAAGAACTGCAGCTTTTGGCTTTAAGTAGACCGGTGACAATTGTGACTTCTACAACAAGAGGTGGCTGTCTACATCTTGCAACTGTATTAAAGTTACTTTTATTTCTTAATGACCGTTTTTTCCCACAATATGATAAAACAGATCAAGAGTCCAACTTAGAAGTACTTCTGCTTGAGCTACTGCTAACATGTGCATTCTGTTTCCTCTCCCTCCACTGATCATCATCATTTCCCATTAAGTGGGGTTGGCCACACGTATCCAAAGGACTCATGCATATAAAATTCGACAAATATAGTCCGTTGACTGACGGTTACATAACACGTACTGCCTTAACCTAATAAAAAAATTAGGTTTGAGTTAAATATACTACTACTACTACTAATGATAATAATAATAATAATAATATATAGCAATATATATAATAACATATAAAACACAAAAACACGTATAAAACACTTGATAATGGATAAAAATGTATAGTTATATAGTAAAATGTAGCAAGAATGGCCACAGACATAAGCATCGATGGTATTGGAGAGAGCAAAAAGGCTGGATGGGGTTAGAAATCAGCACAAGAATATCCAGTATCCATTTCAGTAAGTATACAAACAGAAGGTGTAGGAGGAGAATATGCGAGGAGCAGGGGGTGAGGAAAATGAAAGAGGAGGAGAAACATCTTGGCCTGCTCTCATTGTATCAAGGTCAAGAGGAAAAGACTAATTTTTTGATTGGAAGAGTAAAGAAAAAGGTTGAAATCTGGAAGGGAAGGTGTTGTCCTATGCAGCGCAAGCTATATTGATAAAGGCAACGATTGAGGCTACACCAGCATTCTCCATGATGTGTAATGCGTTAACCAAGGACTGCTGCCAGAAAATGATGCCCAGATGAGAAGTATCTTCAGGGGAAAAGATCGGACCAAAAGCACGGGCCTTTGCTTGAAGTCCTTGGATGAGTTATGCCTCCAAAAGACGGGAGGGCTGAGTTCCAGACGGCACAGAGGATGTAAACAAATCCTTCTGGGAAAACTAGCCTGGCGGATCCGAAAGATTGAACAGAGCCTATGTGTGCAGCAACTAAGAGGAAGTATTGTCATGATGAGAATTCAGGGTTGCTTTAGCAGGTCAGGACTGGATCAAAGACAGCAAGAAAATAAATATATGGACTGATCTGTGGGTTCCTAAACTGAAAGGTTTCATTCCTAAACCAAAAGAGGGGGCCACGTTGACTGCCACATACCACAGCGAGGTTGGGATCTCCAGCAACTTGATACCTTAAATGACACATCAGCAGTTCAAAAGATTCACTGCATTCAAACTGATAATGAGTTGTAGGATGAATCATGAATTGATGTGGGCTATCGAGGAAGATGGGAGATATTCATAAAAATTCATGTATCTTAGCCTAGTAGAAGAGCATGTGGTGTGTGCTATAGTTCTCATGGATTGCTTATGGCAGTGGAGGAATAGGTGAACATTTGAAGGTTGGAATAGACCTGAGACAGATGGTTGAAGAAGCCTGGCCACCATACAGGAGCAATGGCAGCTAAAGTTGAACAATGAGGCAGGAAAATGCGACCACAGGAGCAGATTCTACAAGGCGAAATGGAAGAAACCATTGGCAGACACCATAAAGGTTGACACAACTGTTACTACGTAGGGTGATTGGATTAGTTTGCTAGCCAGTAACAAGGATGGCAGGGTTTGGCCAGGAACTAGGATGGCCTCTCCCTCCACTGATCTGACTGAAACGCTGCTTGAAGAACCATCTCAAAATGTCAGAATAGATGATAAATTTTGAGCTTCTTTTCACCTGAACTATTCTGCTATGCTACAATTCTTAGCATTCTTCTCGTAATAATTACTACTTTGATATCAATGACCTCTTCTGTATACCCTCTCTCCCCAAGAACAAAAAAAGGAAACAGAAAGGACTGAAGGATGCATACCATCCTTGTGGTGTTTTGTCTCCTTATGTTTCTTGCTTTTCTCTCCTAGTTAACTGCATTCTGTTTTGCCGATGAATTCTTACTCAACTTGGTTATGTAGGTGGTCGTCGTTATGGTGTACTCATCGTGATTGTAGTTGTTGGATGCGGCTATGTTTGGTGGAAGGTATTGATTTAGCTATCTCTTTAAGTTAGGGAAACGTTTTTGGTTATCGTACATCTTGACTGAGTAATTTGTTTGTTTGCCCCTATCAGTCTACAACATAGTTATTTCCCTAAGTGACGGAATAAGCTTGATCTACTTTTGAAATTTTGGGCATTCTATTGCATGCTATTATCCCAGTAAGCTTACTTTCTTAGCCTATTGTCATGTTTCTGTGGGGAGCTTGTAGTTCTTTAGCATGTCGTAAGTTGGTCTGCTTCATTTTTTTGCTTTTTGTCATGAGAAGTCAACCTAAAAGAAGCACATGCTTGAACTTTAATAGTCTTGCTTGATTATTATATCTCATAGTGTTCTATTCATGATGTGTTGTATGCATCTTCTAAGCTAATTTCCCGGTTCTAAGGTTATGCAAGTCCATCTCGATGGTTAAAGTTTTGTTCATGCCCTCGTTAAGTTTGTATTCCTTATGGTTCCGGTTTTAATTTTGACCTCAGTTTGAGTATTATTTTATGCATCAGGGTCTACTGTTGAATATGCTTGTCCTTCCATCAAAATACGAACTCTAGAAAATGGAGTTTATTGGAAATCGTAACCTGCCAAAAGTTGGGCGCATGATTGTTTACTTGGTTGAGATACTGATGATAGAATCTGCTGTTGCTTGAATTTTCAGGGATGGAAACTTCCTGATTTATCGTTTGCAACTAGGCGTAGCTTATCAGATGCTACTGCTTCCATAGCCAAGCGACTTGAGCAAGTTTACTCATCAGTCTCAGTGAGTTTTTCTTCACCAATTATATGTTGTTTCCAAGATTACTATCAGTTGCAATATGATCTGGATTAGTTACGGTCATTTTTTGGGTTTCTGGATTATCCTAATCAGTGTATGAAACTGCACACATGTCAGCTACTACTCATTTTATTTCTAGTACCTGGATCAAATTTATTATGAAATCCATGTTGCACTGATGATCAAAGCATCTTGTTTTCCCTTTGTGTTTGGTTGATATGTTATTAGATTAGATCACTTCTGTCTGATCTTTGTTATTGTCGAGCAATTCTGCTGTCAAAAGCCTGGATTGGATGTAAAACCTCAAGTAACCTTTTTGCTATTATCTGAGATTAGATGATCAAAGCATTTTCATCTTTTCTTCGTCATACTGAGTAAATAGTTCTTGACTTCTTGTTAACCTGATGCACTTTTACAATCATCCAAGGCATTCTTGAACCATAAAAAGAGGGTGCACATTCTACTCCCTTCTCACTGGAAGGTTTGCTCTTTTCCAGGTCACCAAACGTGATCTATCTTCAAGTGTCGACCAGGTGGATTCTGGTATAACTGATGTTGCTGAACAGAATGATAAGATTACTCAGGAGGTGGGACCCTTGTATCGTATTTTAGCTCGCTCATGGCAGAATTTCTCGTCTTTGAGCACTAACTGTTCTCATTTGTTGCTTAAATAGGTTAATGACTGGTAAAGTAGATATATTCTTGATGGTTCAGTTAGATTACTAAATTATTCAATTGCTTTAGGTCACCCAATTACGTGGAAGGGTGGGATCCTTGGATGTCAATATCAGAACTTTTCATGAAGCAGTTCAAACTTTGGTAAAATAAGAACTGTTACATTACTGGACCAAAGTTTCTCTTATGCAGTTACCATACTTACAATTTTTTCATGAATTTGAGGAGCTTCTTATTGTTGTTACAATTGCAGGAAACTAAAATTCACAGTATACAAGGGAATGAGGTAGGCTACTGAATGGACATTTCCCTCCTCTCAAATTGAAAAAAGCAAAAGTAAAAAGAAAACGGGAAAATAATGTTGCCGTATGCTCTTTGTTCTTATCCATGGTCGAATTTTCTCAGGAAGAAACAAACAAAAAGGTACTGAAATTGGTATGCATGGTAAAAAACTTTGAGAGTCGCAGACCAGCAGAACAACTGCAGGTATGTGCTAAATCCCCTTTTCTGGTTCTCTAATTGATTATATCATTATAGCTCATGTACTTTTCAAGTTTTTGTGTTGTCGGTTAGTGTTTCCTTAATTTCTTCCCTCTGAACATACAACACGTTAAGTCCTCCGTCTTTTATTTTCTTGCTGATTATTAGCGTGGAGGCTGTTATGATATACTATTTACAGTTCTTCCTTGCATATTTGGTTTTATCTAAGTTCATCCATCTTTGTGCTTGAATTCCATAGTCCCCTTCCAGTGCCTCAAGGCCAGCTTTGGAACGTGCACAATCGACACCCTCCAGGGTAAGTATGTTTCATGCTTATATCTTCATTTCTTACTTCTTTTAGAGACTTTATAAATGATTCATGCTGCTTTTTTCCTGTTCTTTTTCTTTGGCTTGCTTTTCTATGCTGTATTATGTTACAATTGTATATTTCCCCTCTGTTCTTTACCGTAGAAGCAAATATTGTCCGATCCTTTTTTTTGGGTAAATAATATTGTCCGATCCTTGGTTTCGTTGTTCCTTGAAATATATGGAGTCTGTTGTTAATGGCAAAGCTTCGTCACAGTATATTCAACCGGCTTACATTTAGTATTATTCATAATTGATTCAGGCTGTCTTTTCTCATCCAATAGGGTGTCTACTGTGAAGCTTTTTTTTTTAATGTGAGAATGAGGTCGAGAGCTGTCGACTTTACTAAAGAAAAGGAGAAAATGGAAAAGACATTCCACTTGAGAACATCAGCAATTTTTGGATCTTGTTCTTATAGGAGGGCAATTGGGCAAAGACATTTCTTATCCAATTTCTCATCTAATATCGTTTTGTAAACTTTTAGACTTAGATTGACGTATGAAAGGCATATGCTTAGCAAGTCACTCTTTGCTCTTGGTGCCTCTACTGTTGACTTGGGGGGTAGGGCCAGGGATTTTACTTGCTGGGGTCCTCTATATACATGTATACATTTAAACCTACGAGGAATACGGCCATTGTCTTGTTACAAACATTGTGATTGTAATATATTATTTTTTCTTCAATGGGGTCATCACAAACCATTCTCTTGTTATATACATGGTGATAATAATATATTTTTTTTTTCAATGGTGTCACCATAAATATACAAATATTTCTCAAGTCCACGGGTCCTAGCCAGACCCCGATGAACCCTTAATGGATCTGTCCATGACTGTGTTAAGATAAATAAAATTCATGGGTATTCTACAATAGGGTTGATCTTTTGGTAGAGTTGGTTTGGTTCCTTAACATGGTATCAGAGTAGGGTGATCAAAGATCACGAGTTTGAATCCTGCAAGCGCGACCCCTATTTATTTAGCACTTGGTACGAGATGGGTCTGTGCACTGTCTACGTAGATATTATTGTGAGGGGACGTGTTAAGATAAATAAAATTCATGGACCTTTTACTATAGGATTGACCTTTTGGTAGAGTTGGTTCCTTAACAGACTGTTGTGAGACTTTAGCTTATTCACCATCTTATTCCTGTAAAAAGAAGTCATTAAACTAAGTATGATGGACTGAAGTGACCTTTCTTTCGAAGAATTATGGTGAAAGGTTAAAAGCTATTATCACTTAGGTTTGTGAATTAGTATTTTGATTTTGATATACTGATCGGTGATCCATGATGAATTCATTGAACTCTTGAAACTGATAGCACTCAGGAACCCGTTTGCTCCTTGGGCATGCCCAAGGAGTAAATACTTTAGGATTTGAAAATTTCTTTTCTAGACCTACCAATGAATAATGTACAGGAATAGATGCAATGTAGGGAGTTCTCAAATAAGTCTTAATAGGTTTCTCAATGCTTCATGTAGTTCCAAAATGGTTTAGACTTGACTTTGGTGGAGAAAAGGATTAGCAGTGGTGTTCCTATACTTACTGGCAGTGTGAGGGCTTCCAGCCACCTGACAACTCTTCAATTGACCATGCTCGAAAGAAGGGATATCTTCTATGGCATGACTTGGGTTTATATATGGAAGAGAATTGACAGTAGTGCAATGGGATTAGGCAATTTTACTGCGGAAAATGGGGATCCCTTGCACCCAGTTCCCCGCTTTTTTTTTTTTTCTTCCCCTTATCCTGAATTTCATTTAAGTTTGCCAAGAGGAGGACAAAGTTAGAGGTTCAAGAAGCAGAAGAGGTTCTAAAGATTATCTAGATTGTTGTTGCAATTTGCTGCTGATTGAGAGTGTTTAGATCTTGTGTTGCTCTGAATGTAGTTTGAGTGCAGCGGAACATTTTTGTCATAGCAGGAGTTTGTCAGCATCTTACTTTTTTCTTTCTTGTCCCTTCTTATGCCGAAGAATATACGGTGTTATACATGCCTCTGATGACAAATTAGCTCGCTGCAATAGTAGATATTGTAATGTGCAGATTCGATCTTCCGCTGATTGTTTGAATGCGTATTACCATGTTCTCACTGGTGAAGAATTGTAATTTGTCAGATTGCATCTATTCGTCCTGTCATGGTGCTGGAGCCACCTTCTCCTTCTACTTCTACTTCTACTTCTACTTCTACGTCTGATGGATCTAATGAGGTGTGTATTATCATCATGCATAACCATTAACCGCCATTGTATGGTCTATGCTTTAATGGTCATTCAGCGAACTTTTGCATGCAATCAGCTTGAGGTTTACTGGCTTGATTTTCCATTTCAGGTTCAACAGCGGCTTAAAACTGCAGTTTTGCCTGCTGGCCTGAAGGTAATGTATTCTCATGATAGGTAATTGAGATGTTGAGTGAACTGGACAGAAGGGAAAAGAATGGAGTGCGAAAAGAAATACTCGATACTTTTCCAATTAGGAGTAACTCAATCAGGGGCGGATGTAAGATTTTCATAATGGGGAGGCAAGTACAATAATTATAATTTTTTTTGAAGAAAAAGAAAGGAAAACAAGTCTTATCTAGCTCCTGAATGGGGGTACAAGACAAAAAATTATAGGGTTGATACTGCAAACTCATATATATAATATTTTATTATTATTATTAATACTAACAAAAAAAATAATTTTTTTTTTAGAATGGAGGATCAACTGCCCCCTCCCTTGAATGTACATCCACCACTGAACTCAATGAGACAATCATGTATCTTACGGATATATGTGGTCGATTCCACCCAATGAGAAATGGTTGTGTTGTTTGTTGTTGTCAATGACTCAATGGGACTGTCATCTGGGCCCAGTGGTGGACTTCTGGGACAATAATCTGTCATTATCACATCAATCATAAACATGTAACGTATCAAGAGATTTTTATGAAGCTTTATTTAGTATTACGTTCGCTTAAGCTCGTTTACGTCGCACCTCTATTCTCGGTATAATCAATGCTTTTGGATCTTTGTTTTTCTCAGTGTCGGTCTACCAACCCTAACCCCCTTTTCGGCATACAGGACCTTGAGGGGATTGAAGATACCACCCCAGTCCCAGGCAGCCCCAGGATTACATATGGGAAGTCTTCTAGTTTGGGATCATTAGGGTGGAGGATGATTTCCAGCGGTGCTGCGGTCTTCTCAAGAACAAGAACTGCATCATAATCCTTGTAGGTAGAGACACAGAATTTCAGTGTTTTTTTTTTCCGGTTCATTAAAACTTCATACTTATCCCAATAGTATTAAGTATGCGGGCCGGGGTAGGCGGTCTTGGTTTTGTTCAGATCATACCAACCATGATAATTTTCTAGGCATCCGAATTTTTGTAGAGCTGCTAGCTATTGATGCTATGTTAGGATTAGATTCATTCTCACATCTGGAGACCTGATGGTTTTATACACACGTTTGAATAACAGTTGAACTTGGCGTAACATTTTTGTTTATTTTGAGGTGTGAATTTACGGACATTATGAGACTAATGTTTTATTTATTATGTTATTGGTGCATAATTAGGAAATATTCATGACAATTTATCAGTAAATGTTGAAGTCGGCCATTCATTTGGGAGTTGGGACTTCTTTTCTGGAATGGATGTAAGCAGGCACATTGCCGACAAGTGTTATATGGATTCTACTCCCTGTGTTGCAACATTTAATCTATCGGCACATTTTCTCACCACTCATCCACAAGTCTTTGAAGGAGTTGTTTTGCAACAATTGAATGGATGAATTAAATTTGTCATAATCATCTTGGATGAGAATTACGGAGAATACACACTTAAATAATTGGGGAAAAGCTGAATTATTAAATCTACTTGCATATAACAAATCTATATCACGAATCAATATCAAAATATCTCCATATATTGAGACTAAATTTATAAGTTTTTCTGTTTATTTTATGGACGAGTTATTATTATAATTATTATAATGTAAATAGAATTTTTTCAAGAGCTCATGCAACAATCTTTTTTCGGAAGGCGAGTTTTTTTCCACGCGAAATATAAGTATCATTACTCTTTCTTTTTTAGCAATTAAAATTTAAAAAAGATCAATTTCGGGAACACCTCTCTGTCAGGGTTGTGTTTAAATTTTATCTTTTTTTATGATTATTTGATAAAATAATAATATATTGTCGTTTTATCAAAACATAAACGATAGTTTTTTTTAAAAAAAAAAAAATAGAAAACCATAATATAAAAAAAAAAAAAAACAAAAAAACGTGAACCCCTCATTTGTGGGCAAAGTAACCACCATTTAAAAAGAGAGCCAGCTCAATTTCATGCAGATCCAACAACCCAAAACACTCCAATTTCCTGTCTCAGCAAATTTACCTCGCCGCTCGCCGGTAAGAAAGACATGAAATCAATCATTTGATCGCAGAAGAAACTACAGTCGCCGCCGACGTGGTCTCCTCTCTTTATCTCCATCGCTCTTCCCCTGAACTCGAAGTCAGCTTCGAAGACTATGAGCCCTTAGCTATAGATCGTCCTCAAAGTACCCCTCTACGTGATTTTTTTTCCAGTTCAAGTTAGGGTATAGTGTTCTCACTTAGTTTTGCAAATTCCTCTCTTCAATTTTTTCCAACCTATTTTTTATCTAGGGTTCTAAGGTCCGAGCGTGGTATTATCCACCAACCCTCATATGCTCATACCCTACAGTATAATAGCGTTGTCCAATAGAAGATCCAGTATATTGTGAAAGTGGTTGTTGCTTTGTTAATCGACATGAGTGTTTTTAAGGAGTTTTGGAGTGATACTGTTATGTCTGCATGCTATCTCATCAACTGGATGCCTTCCTCTATCCTTCATGGTATGACTCCATATTTGGTAATGTTTCGTGATAGTTAGTCTTATTCCCTAACTCTCCGTATTTTTAGGTGCACTTGCTTTGTTCATCAACTTGATCCCGTTGTGGATAAGCTTGATCCACGTGTAGTCAAGTGTGTTTTTCTTAGATACTCTCGGACACAAAAGGGTCATAAGTGTTATAGTCCCCCTCTGCAATGATTGTTTGTAAGTACTAATGTTACTTTCTTTGAGTCTACCCCATATTTTTCGTTTGTCTGTTCCTCTTCCTTTGAGGTCATACAGTGTCATCCTTTATCGGTTTCCTTATCTAGTGGTGACTTACCTCCTCCGCTTGATCTATCCACTTGTCTCTCCCATCCTGATCTACAGGTGTACCCAGACGGACGCCTTCAGTTGTGGATTCACGTGCTACTCTGATTACTCCTTCGTCACAAGGACTTGACCTCCTTATAGCCCTTTGTAAAGGTACGAGGTCTTGTACTTCTCACCTCCTTTCTAATTTTGTTCCTATGATCATTTATCTACAACTTACTGTTCGCTTGTCTCGACCTTGTTTGCTGTTTCTCTTCCTAATTCTGTCACAAAAGCTCTTTCTCTTCCTAACTCCGAGATGTCAGCCTTGCACGAGACTGGCACTTGGGATCTTATTCCTCTTCCTCCTGGGAAATCACCTATTGGTTGTCGATGGGTTTATGCAGTGCAAGTTAAATCCGATGGATCCATTGATCGTCTCAAGGCACGATTGGTTACCAAGGGGTATACCCAGGTTTATGAGCTTGAATATGATAAGACCTTCTCCCCTGTGGCTATATAAGATCACCTCAGTTCAGGTCTTCCTCTCTCTTGCTGCTATTTATCACTAGCTCCTACATCACCTTGATATAAAAAATGATTTCCTGCATGATGATCTTGTTAAAGAGGTGTATATGGAGCAATCTTCTGGGTTCGTTGCTCAGGGGGGACTGAGTTGGTACGTTGGTTGAAAAAGGCTTTATTGACAAGAAGAACAAGCACTACAAAAAACAGCGTTTTACCGACAGATTCATTTCCGACGGCCATGATCCGTCGGTAATTAACGACGGAATACCGTTGGATATTTTTCCGGTCGTTTTAATTCGAACACCGACATAATACTGACGAAACATTGTCCGTCAAACAGTATTCGTCGGAAATCCTTCGGGTTATGGAAACAAAAAACCTCGTGCCGACAGAAATTCGTAGTCCGTCGGTAATCCGTCGTACCATTAATAGATACACCGACTCATAAATTATCCGTCGGCAGTCCATCGGTAACGAACTTAGGGCAAAATCCGCACAACCTCCTCTGCCATTTTCTCATTTTGCACAGCCTTCTCTCTCTCTCTCCCTGCGGCGATTTGGACGACGATTGGGACAACGACAACAATTGGTGGCAACGGCGGACGACGGCACTAGCGGACGGCGACAGTGAGAGGAGGCGGCGGTCGGTGGTCAGAGGGCAGTAACAGAGGGCAGCGGGAGTGGTGGGTAAATGTAATATAATGTATATACTCAGGGCGACAGGATCAGATGGCGCCATGACACTCTTATTGACCATGGCGACGCCTTAGCCTCCAGAACAAACCCGGATGATTCTGGGGAAACTTGGCCAACCATTAGTCTCCATACACTCTAGGGATCATCACCATGCCCTTACCTTGGATGTTGGAACTGTGGTTTGGAAGATAAGGCAACCTGACGCCATGACCATTCTGACCTTCTGTGGCGACGCCAGGGCTTC
>JAOWBR010200534.1:0-18424 GCA_028571145.1 Dionaea muscipula
ATCTCTTTCCATAATCATCTCCTTAGCATGATAGCATAGTCCTCCTTTCCAACATTGGTTCCCTGTAACTGAAAGTAGGTTTAGTTTCGATCTGTAGCCGACACTGTTGTGTTGCTTCCTGTGTTGTGTTTGTGTTAAGAAACTAACTCTACTAAAAGGAAAAGGAAGGTCAACCATAAGATGGTTGAAATATATCTAACTACTTCCTGTGAGCGGCTTTCTCAATTTTCTTCCCATCCTTGCTTAACTCCACAGCAATTCCATCCACTAGATGTTCACTCTACTCGTGCCTGTTATTGGGTGACCACCTCACTCAGTGCATTAGTACCATGATGGTAGCCGTAGGGAAGGGATTTTTTTTTTTTTTTTTTTCTATTTCATCTATTGTAATGCTTAGTTAAATAAGTTTTTCTCCGCAGCTTTCTGTGTAGTGTATCCAAAACAGTTCCTCACTTTCTCTTTTCGTCTCACAGTTTACCCATGTTGTTTTCCTCTGCCCATTCGGCTGCTGTACAACTACCATCGCTACCCCTTCATACACTCATGCCATCTTTACCAGTAAAGTCCTTCACTTGCCTCCATTTTCAAGCACCTTCTTCCTCCATCTGCGCAGCCCCACACAATGGCAAAGCCACTACTGTTGCCCCAATTTCTCTGCGGATAAGAGCAGTGTCCTTGAACGATGAAATTCCCCCAAATGCACTCTGCCAGAAACAGGACCCACTCTGGGCAGGAGGGTTCAGCTTAGGAGTGGACTTGGGTTTGTCTCGCACCGGCGTTGCCCTCAGCAAAGGTTTCACCTTTCGCCCATTAGCAGTACGGTAGCTTAGCCTGACTGGTAGTCTCCCCTTTTGACCATTTTTTATTGTATTTCATGATAATTATGCTAATAAATTTTCCTGTCCATTAGGTGTTGGAATTGCGAGGACAGAAACTTGAACATCGACTTATTGAGATTGCAGCGCGCGAGGTAAAAATGTGATTCTTGGCCTTCACCTATACCTTTTTAGTAGGTGAACCAAACACTCCACTGATAATCTGTGCAGTTTTTAAAGAAGCATAGAAATGCCATTGCTAGAGACTTGGCTGGCAATTCAGTGTCATCATGGTTATTTTAGAAATCCATTCACTTGCCAAGTATTTTTCTGAAGCATTACATGTGATAGATAGGAGGCTGATGAATTCATAATAGGACTTCCAAAGTCATCAGATGGTAAGGAGACGCCTCAATCAAATAAAGTTCGAAGTACTGCAGGAAGACTTGCGGTCCTGGCTGCATATAGGTATCACAGAAATTCTTTAGTTTGCTGCTTTTATGATCTACTATGGCAATCCTTGGTTGGATGTGATTTACTTGATCTTACCGACGTACGTGCCTATCATATTTGTCTGTCCACCAAACCAATCAGAGGAAAATAAGAAATATAACGTGACGTGCTTAGGTCGGAAATTGAGTGAATCGATGAGGGAGAGGGGTTTTTTTTTTTTTTTTTTTTAGCAAAACCATCGCAGAGGGCTCCTCATTTTGCCAATTAAAGAAAATTTTAAACCCTCATGGGCTTGAACCTCTCGGCTAATTTTTCTTATGTAGTGTACATACTGAGAGATTTTTAGCTGTCTTTTTAAACTTTCCTCCTCGTGTTTTTTCAACTTTGTTGGGCAGGTGAAGGGTTTGGGTTGTGAACTGTGAGGTCTTGCAAGATAAGCTGACTCGGTTTAGGTTTCCATCTTCGAGCTGAGGCTCCAGTTAGGATGTGTATCCACATGAATCAAGTTGTAGGCTTTTTTCTATAATTTCCTATGAGAAAAACTCGAGGTGGCTGTTCTTTAGATTCTTCCTGGAAAGTCCTCCCTTTTTCCATCAATGATCTGAGACCTACATGACTAAGTTTAACGAGTTGATCTGTGGGCTTCTTTAATGAATTGATAACTTCTTCAATTGAGTTCTGACTTGTCATCCTTTTGATGTGATGAAGGGGATGGAGAGTATACTTGCAGGATGAATATGGTACATCAGCAGAAGCAATGGACAGAATGATCAGCATGTGAGTTCTCTACTCAAATTGCTTGCCCTTCAGCAATTGCATTGTAATGCAGTTGGTAGAGGGGGGTGAATGTTCTGCCTATCTTTGCATCTCTCTTTCTCTGTCTGTTAATTAGTCATTCACATTATTAAATAGCCATAGCTCACTCCACGAAACTCTTCAGGGGCCTAAGCTGGTCTGCCCGGCAAGGAAAAGTCGATGCATATGCAGCCGTGGTAAGCATTGACCTACAGTTTTTTTGATAATTATTGCACTAGGAAATAAAGTTTTTGTTTAGTGCTGACATGCCATTGTGCTTGGGTTTTTTTTTTTATGTTTGGCATCTGTAGATGGTGTTGGAGAGATATTTCTCTATGTCGGGACGAACAACAGAACTTGTTCTGCCGAAGAAGTTGGAGCTACAAGAAAAGCTTCTAAACGGCGGTCCACGAAAGGATGATGATTTTTTCTAACTGGATCACAGTCAGGATCCTTGTTGCATTTGTGGGGGATAGGGTTCCAGCGAGATGAACAACCATGTGTTGTATCTGGTGTTGGTGGAATAAGCATATATATGATGTTGCTGAAACCTTGAGCTTAAGAATGTTGTCCATGCTCTCGTTGATAACTTCAACTTCTTTAGTAACATAAGTTTACAGATCAATATTAGCGCTTCTTTTGTATCTCTTAGGGTAAAAGTCTTAAAAGTTTACAAAATTGCATCACCGTCAGTTTTGTGTTTCCAGTGACTACGCTACAAAATTGCATCACCGAAATCACTGCACTGCACTGCACTGCACCGCACCGGCTGCAGGAGGTTGATATCTTTGTTGGCATCGCAGTCGCCAGTCGGCAGCAGAGCCATCCATCCATCCATCAGGATTCAGGCCTGGGCCTGGGCCTGGGCCTGGGCCTAGGGCTAGGGGTCGGGGAACTGCTCAATATATTTGTCGAATTTGCAACCACTTGAACTGAATTAAAATTAAAACTGTTTGTCCTGCGTCTGCGTGGAAGGGGAAAAGGCAAAGCAGATATGCCGTTGGCAGAAGAAGATACTCCAAAAAACGAAGAGGCCGCCGCCGCTGCTGGAGACGACGACGACGACGAGGAGCACGACTCCAAAGAGAAGGTTTTGCACAAGTATTTCCTCCAGGAATGGAAGCTCGTCAAGTGCATCCTCGACGACATCGTCTCCACTGGCAGCGTCTCCGATCTCTCCTCTGTCCACAAGATCCGCTCCATCGTAATGCCCGAGCGAAGAAGTTTCATGATTCAATTTGTTTAAAGCGATCTCATCTTTTATCTTCTTCACATTAGTTATTATCATACTGTACTAGAGATAGATAGACAGATAGATAATGCTTGCATTTGCATTTGCATTTTGCATTCTGTACTGTACTGCAGCTGGACAAGTATCAGGAGCAGGGTCAGCTGCTAGAGCCATACCTGGAAAGCATCGTCCCTCCATTGATGCTTGTTATCCGCTCCAAGGCCACTCAAGTTGGTGTCCAATCTGATGAGATTCTTCAGGTGCTCCACCCTATCAGCATCATCGTCTACACCCTGGTAACCGTTTGTGGGTATAAAGCCGTCGTCAAGTTCCTCCCGCATCAGGTCTCTGACCTGGAACTCGCTGTGACTCTCCTGGAGAAGTGTCACCACACTAGCGCCGCCACATCCATAATAAGGCAAGAGAGCACTGGAGAGATGGAGGCCAAATGTGTCACGCTCTTATGGCTTTCTATCCTTGTCTTGGTTCCTTTTGACATTTCATCTGTGGATTCCAGTATAGCGGCGCAAAGCATCTGCGCTGATGACGAGCCGCCTCCTTTAGTACTGAGGGTATTAGGTTTCTGTAAAGACTATCTTTCCAGTGCTGGTCCCATGCGCTCAATTACTTGCTTGTTGCTCTCCAGGTTCCTAACACGACCAGATATGCTCAACGTCTTTACCAGGTTTCAACTTCTTCTTCTTCTTCTTCTTCTTCTCTCAAAAGGAGCTAGACACCTGTATGGAGCAGGTTTTCCCTTTCCTGGTTTTGTCAATCTCACCCATATACTGGAAGTCTCGCAGAAATTACACAACTTGAATATTGGTTTGGAGTCTTATGCATTCAGTTTTTTTAACCTTACGATTGTGTCAAGGTTCAGGTCCACCCTTTCTACAACTCATTTGATATTTAATCAGGTTGTTAATCATCTGAAGGATCAATTTTGGTGACCCAAATTTGTACACGAGACCCTGGTGGCTCTTCAGTGTTGGCATGATTCACTTGCTTTTTTTTTTTTGGTTTTGTAACACTTCCGAATTTCGGAGCTTGAATAGCATACTAACACATGGTCTTGCAGCTTCATTCAATGGACACAAGAAGTTTTCTCTTCTTCTTCCAATAATGTCGTAGACCACTTCCGGTTGCTTGGTGCTGTTGAAGCTTTGGCTGCAATTTTTAAGGTCTATTGTCCGTCCTGTTTCCTCATACTCCCTTCTCCTCCACATTTCTTGAAAAAGGACAGAGCATCTTGCATGGTGTTATGGTTCCTCAGCCGGATTAGCTGAGTTTAGTTTTATAGTTTAATTCAACTCGGAAAATTGAAGTGTTACTGGGTTAGCTTGTAGGGTATATAGCTGCGATGGTGGGATCAAACTAATACCGAATTAAACTCAAAGTTGGAAGTGGTATACTGGTTACAATTTCTCATGAAAATTGCCTCTGTTGAATCAATTCCAGTTGGTGAGTTTAATCAGGCTACCACTAGATTATGGAACGAATTCCTAGCTGCAGAGGTTGACTCAAACTAGTTTCAGTACCAAACTGCGGTGGTTCGCTTTACTCGAGATCATGCTCTCTCCATACTCCATATAACTCCTTTTTTGGCCTTTCTCTACGCTTTGCTCCTTTACAAATGTCAAATGTGCCTCCGTGGTCAACCTGTACCTTGTGTCATGGCATTGGCAGTTCTTCACTCCACAAGGTCTATTTTCCTTTTTGTTTCCTGATATGGTAATTGATAAAAAAAAAAAAAATTGAATCCAGCAGTAGCCTACTAATGTAAGTAGTACTTGCTATTATCTCCCATTCTTTGCACTTGTTTCACTGGACATTTTTTGGTGGGCTTGCGACCTTTTAGGTTTCTGTAGTTATTAACTCTTTGTGATTGATACTAATACCAACCAAAATTTTATGCAGACTGGGAGTCGAAAAGTGTTACTTGATGTGGTACCTGTTGTCTGGAATGGTGCATTGACATTGATGAAGTCCAATATGGCTTCTCGAAGTCCTTTACTTCGCAAATATCTGGTAAAGCTTTCGCAGCGGATTGGGCTTGTGTGCCTTCCTCATCGTTCCCCATCCTGGTGCTATAAGGTTTGAGTTGTAACTTCGGTACATATTTTGAGAGCATTGTATAATAACGTAGTGATTCTTAACTTTTTTTTAGCTTGCCACTCGTATTTGAATTTCCACAGGGTAGAGTTACCTCTCTGTCAGAAAATATTTCACCTGATGCTGCTAAATGGACTGATAAAAGCAATCATAGCTTGCATGCAAACTCCGAGGATGAAATTTCTATCTATGGGCAAGAGGAACACATGGATATTCCAGAAATTGTTGAAGAGATCATTGAAGTGTTGTTGACTGGGTTAAAAGATACGGTATGTTAAAGAATGAGATTCTCAGCATAGACACAGCAACCTGAGGAATCTCTTTGGAACTTGAAAATCTACACGTCTAGTCTGAGAATTGTTTCTTCGTCTGTTCATATTTATGTGTCAGATACAGTAACAATTTTCAAGCACACGGAACGATCTGTTTCCTAGCTTCTTGGCGTGCCAAAATGCTGCAGCTTTCATGACAAAACTTTTGCTCCTCCCTTTGACCTTTTCAAGGAGCAGTAGACAAAAAATTAGCAGGACATTTTATGGGTTAATCTCTAAAACAAGTTTTCTTAGGGGGGGATATAAGACGTAGTGGTCATATTTTAGCCCTAAGTTCTACTTTGCCTTGTTGTTTTCTGATATCGTAGTCCTCTCACAGCTTTGCAAATGGTTAATAGTATTTAAGCTTCAGTGTTTCTATTTGAGTGCAGGACACGGTTGTGCGCTGGTCTGCAGCGAAAGGTATTGGGCGCATTACTTCACGACTTACCTATTCCCTCTCAGATGAAGTGCTGTCATCTGTTATGGAGTTGTTCTCACCTCATGAGGTAGTGGTTTTGTGGTAGTTGTGTTTTTCGAAATGGCTGTCCAGCTTTCAGTGGCCTTTTGTCCATTTATTCACTTAGGTCATGTTTGATTATAGGATTAAATTGAATTGGATAGATAATATTCCTGATAAGAAAAGGGATTGTGAAGGAAAGGATTAAGTGTTTTACTATTAATCCAATCAAGGAGTTGTTTGATTATCTTGAATTAAACGTGGGATTATATTTTTTTGGATAAAAATATCCCTATATAAAACCAAAATGACAATTCACAACCTATACCTACAACTCAACCAAACAAAAAAATTAAATGAGTTATTAGACAAGAGTAAAATGAGTCATTTTATTAGGTGAGATAACTAATACCTAAGAAAGGATGTCATTATTTATCCAATGATTTTGTAAGATAAGAGGGATGAAATGATTAATAATCCAATGTAATAAAAATCCATCAAACACATACTTTAGTTATACGAGGTGGATTAATAGTGTAATCCGACATCTAATCCCCGAATCAAACGGGGCCTTAATGTATTTGTCATGTTATTATATCAAGCATGGTTATGTCTAAATGTTCCTCAGGCAAATTAAAGTGGATGATTACCTACTCCTGGGACTGGAAATACTTCTGCCTTACATGGCTTGCTGACTTAGTTCATTTTTCTGCACGATTTTGAAAATTTTAGTGATATTTGTCTGCTACACTTTCTAGGGAGATGGTTCGTGGCATGGAGGCTGCTTAGCCCTGGCTGAACTGGCTCGTAGGGGACTGCTCTTACCTATCAGTCTTCCCAAAGTAGTACCTGTTGTTGCAAAGGTAGGTTGATAAATTTAGCTTCTGATTTAAAAACTAAATTTCTCAGATCTATCTATGGTTTGAAATGTTATTTGATCATACATATTCTTTCTTTGAACACATTTGTAAGCGGTGCTTCTTGGCTTACTGAATTTATTCTGTTTGCACTAAGCACTATCAGTATTTGGATCAAGGAACCAAACAATGCGAAGGAAAAGAGAATACGGACCGAATAATCTGTAGAAGTGTTTATTTTGTGTCTGGTGGTAGTGGTGGGGGTGAACTCCTGTTTATATACTTTGTACAATTACTTACAGATAAAGAATGCTAACGTACAGACTCAATTAAGAATTTGCAAATGGACAGGATGATAATGCTGGCATTGATTTGGAGCAAAAATATCTTTCCAGGCACTGCACTACGATGTTAGAAGAGGCCCACATAGTATTGGAGCACACGTTCGTGACGCTGCTGCATATGTTTGCTGGGCATTTAGCCGTGCATACTCTCACTTAGATATGAGGGCCATACTGGAACAACTTGCCCCACATCTCCTGACGATTGCTTGCTATGATCGCGAGGTGTTTCATGGTTTTACTTGTTTTTGTCTTCCTGAATCCTTGATATGCCACCTTGTTGATTATATGTATCAATTTCCTGATATATGATCTTTAGGTGAACTGCAGAAGAGCTGCCTCTGCAGCTTTTCAGGAAAATGTTGGAAGACAAGGAAATTATCCACATGGTATTCAGATTGTGAATATCACAGATTATTTTGCTCTTTCATCACGTGTGAATTCATATCTTCATGTTGCGATTCTGGTTGCTGAGTATGAGGGGTACCTATATCAATTTGTGGATGAACTGCTATCCACCAAAATTTGTCATTGGGTATGATACATTATACTGTTGTTTCTCATTTTGCCATGGTATGTACAGAGTAATGTCTATCTTTGTTGCCAACTAGTGTCAACCTAGATAAGTAGGTTGTCTTTTGCTGCTTCTTTGAATGTTATTTCTGGAAAAGATATCTTAGAATTTGGTCGGAGAAGATAAAAAAAAAAAAAACTACTAGTTGAAGGAAAAGAATTGATATGGGTATTAAACTAGATTAGTTCGTATTCTTGAACCCATAGACAAGCTTATTGGTTTTAGGTTCACCGTATCTATATGATTGAACTTCGTTTGGTGATGGTATCTCGAGCATTCTTGTTATCCCAATTATATTAGCTTTTTGGGTTTTGGGTTTAAGGTTAGACAAGTTTATTGGTTTTAGGTTCACCGTATCTGTATGATTGAACTTCGTTTGGTGATGGCATATCGGGCATTCTTGTTATCCCAATTATATTGGTTTTTGGGGTAGACGGTGACAATAACTTATATATTACAGTTACATGGCCAATTACTTAATCTGTCTTTTAAAGCTCATGGGGTCTTCCTTTGGAGGCTTGGCAAGAGTAAAACCTATAGTTATTCTATAATTTAATAGTGCAATTGAGGGATGGTCTCCAGAGTTTTCCTCTTTATCGTGTAAAGCCTCATCTGTTGCACTCCATCTAGTACCAAGTGTCTTGATCATGCTATCCAAGATTGCCAATTCCTTCTCCATGTTGGAAGTTGTTAATACTAAATGATAGCGAAATAGATACACTGGGACTTCCTGTTGCCAAAGCTGGTCCTTTCCATGAATAACTGGGATGTCTGTGAACTCTTCAGGATAAAGGCTTAAGAGAACTTGCTGGAAAAGCCCTTTCTGCTCTTGTGCAATACAATCCTGAATATTTCACGAATTTTGTTCTGAGTAAAGTTATTCCTTGCACTCTGTCGAGTGATCTGTGGATGCGTCATGGTGCAACCTTAGCAGCTGGAGAACTTGTTTTGGCCCTACATAAATGTGGTTGTGCCCTTTCCACTGGTTGGTATTTCTTTCCTGCGCTTAATTAACTACAATTGTTCTTGGTGTTGCACCTGCAATGTATGTATACAGTTTGCTTACTAGATTGTTTATCTTGTAGCAGTACTTTCTTTTTTTCTTTGGCCATGAAAAGGGAATCGTACAAAACTAGAGAAACAAACCCTTTTTCCTGACATGTTGGTTCAGTATATGGATTCTTCAACATCATCCCCTCTTCTCGGTTATGCCCTTAGTCGAGACATGTTACACCAAGTTGATATGCCATGTGACTATGTCATACTTGATAGTTTCCTTCGTACTATTTTACGTCATTCTCTTCCTCATTTGAAATGTTCCTATTTCATTGCTTCACATCTCCTTGCAAGAGTGAACTTTTTTTATCATGCCTATGGTGGGGATCTTCTACTCATCAATCATCATAGTGGGTCCCAAGCCTGGATAAAAAATCATGTTTAGGGATCTTCCATGAATCACCACTAAAAGTGGTCATTATTCTAGAATCAAGTGAGTTGACCAATCGAAATCAAATTTTCGTTTGACATGGCACATGTGTAACATCTTTGATTTTCAGGGCTGATCCATTAGGCTGATTTTCAAAATCAGTGTGATGTTACTCTAAGGGCGAGAATACAAAATGAGGAGATCCGTGGGTAGATTGGAGTGACATCGATGGTTGATAAGATGAGGGAGAGTCGTTTGTGTTGGGCGGGTCACCTATTGCGAAAACTGTCGCCGAATGTGCCTGTTAGGAGAGTGGAGTTTACGGTGTTAGAAGATAGGAGGAACAGGGGTGACCGAAAAAAACTTGGGACGAAGTGATTCGTATGGATTTTACCATATTACAACTTACCATAACGGATGCTTTGCATTGAGGGGATTGAAAACGACAAATCCGTATGGCTGAGCCCACCTAATGGGTAGGGGTCATGATTAGGACGATGATTGATGGTGTCAATATTATAGTTGTTAAAAATTATGATTTATTTTGTGAGTGAGTCTCCATTTCTGTATATGTTTGTGGTCTTTATTGATGTGTTTTTATACATTTTCATATATTGTGATTCATTATCATATGTTGGATATACATATTGCTATTGCTATATATTATTATATTTAGCTCAAATTTAGTTTACAGATTAGGTTAGGGCAGTGCATTTTTTTTATCGGCAAAGAAATTTTATTACAAAAAAGGAATTACAATAAAAGCACCAGTGCAACAGGGTATCATCTCAAATCTAGTCTACGGATTAGGTTAGGACAGTTCATATTAAACCATCTACAATGGGGTATCATATCTGAGTATCATTACAAAGATGATACCTCAAAAAGATGATATCCCCATTGTAGGGGGTATTTTCTTTTGATACTGTTTCATTTACATGATACTGTGTCATCTTAAAAAAAACACTTTTTGATGATTTGGTTTGTTTTTTTTTTAGTTAGAAAAAACTTTTTTTTTGTTTTGATTTTTTTAACTGTGAGCAACAGTTATATTTTTTACTATTGAGTATTTTTTGTGTAAAATAACAATGACTTTTTTTTATGTCAAATAGCAACGGCTATTTGTTTGATTTCTTGTGTAAAATAGCAACGGATTTTGTTAATTAATTGTGTAATTGTTTAATTAATTATCGTTTGGAATAATCAATATTCGAAAAAAAATTATGGGGAATAATATAAATTTGTTAAAATAATATTAATGGAATAAAATAAAATAAGTAGAATAAAATAGTATGAATGGAATAAAATAATGTAAATTGAATAAAATAGTGTGATGATGTGAAGTATCAAAAAGATGATATTCATTGGAGGAGAGAGTATCATGTTGGATATCAAGTGTAGAGAAGAGAGAGAAAAATGATGTGGACAAAGAAAAGAGAAAAATATGGGTATCAAAGATGATACACATTATAGATGGTCTTAGATAGTCGATAACCAACACACTATATTTGTCAGATTTTGTATATATGTGTTCTATGGATACATGTGACCGATCCCATCTAGTGGAACGTGGTCGTGATGATGATGATGATGATGGTTGTGTGTTTGGTGGCCTCAACCAGAAAATCTTTCATTATGGTATTTTATGAAAAGCAATCATGAATAAAACCTAAGTTTATATTTTCTTATTGTGTCAACTACTCCACTCTTGTACATCCTGATCTCTGGAACGCTCGTATGTGAAAACTTTGGTAATATCTCGATGATGATAACCTAGGTTTTCCAGCGTCAGCTAGTGACCAAGTAAAAAGAACCCAATGAAAAGCAGAAGGAACTGATGTCTTATCTCTAGCAATGCTGTTGCCACTGCCACCCTATCACCAACCATATCCCTGAGTTTCTCGTGGCACTTGTGCTTTCTGCTTGGGTACCAAAGTGGTCTGTACTATCATATTCAATATTCATCTTTTGCAGATAAACAGAATCAAGTTGCTGGAGTTGTTGATGCTATTGAGAAGGCACGCCTTTACAGGGGGAAGGGTGGAGAAATAATGCGGTCAGCTGTTTCTAGGTTCATTCAATGCATCTCCTCTTCTAATATTGCCATATCAGAGAAGATAAAGCGAAGTCTTCTGGATACACTTCATGAAAACTTGAGGCATCCAAATTCTCAGATTCAGGTTTGAAGTTATCTGATCAGAAAAGTTGCCTACCTCTTTTTTGTTGTTTTTTCTCCTGAATCCTGATGCTGTTGTTCCATGTCCTGAATAGAATGCTGCTGTGGAAGCCTTGAACCAGTTTATCCCTGCATATCTTCAGCCAGGTGGTGACAAAGGTGGTTATAATATTGTGCCAAAGTACTTAGAACAGCTTAGTGATTCCAATGTGGCTGTAAGGAGAGGCTCTGCTTTGGCACTTGGTGGTTTGCCCTATGAATTTCTCATTAAAGCTTGGAAGGATGTACTTTTAAAGCTTTCTGCTTCTTGTGCCGTTGAGGTAATTACTTGCTATGTCTTGTCATAAATGTTGAAGGAGCCAGGAAACTTATCCATTACAGGATTGGCATTCTTCAGGATAATCCAGAAGATCGTGATGCTGAAGCACGGGTCAATGCCATCAAAGGTCTGGTATCTGTCTGTGATATATTGACTGAAGCAAGAGAGGAGTCAAGAGATATGGCACCTTTGTTTCATTTTATCAAGGATGTGGTGATGCAGAGTTTATTTGATTCCCTTGATGACTATTCTGTGGACAACAGAGGTGATGTCGGTTCTTGGGTTCGTGAAGCTGCACTGGATGGCCTTGAAAGATGTACTTATATTCTTTGTAAAAGAGATGCAAAAAATTCCCAAATCCAGTTTGAGGGAGATCAGGTTTCAGACAATGATGTGGTCAATGTTCATTTATTTGATACGGAAATTGCTGTCAAGTTAATTGGAGGAATAGTCAAGCAAGGTGTTGAAAAAATGGATAAATTGAGAGAAGCAGCTGCCAGGGTTCTCTGTAGGATTTTGCACAACAAGGAAATCTTTGTCCCTTTCCTACGCCACAGGCAAAAATTAGAGGAAATCGTCTCCAACGAGGAAGGACTAAATTGGGCGGTGAGTAGATGCACATTGTTCTATATTAGTGCTCTTAATAACTGATTGTGTTGATTGTGGCTTGAACATAATGCCTTGCAGGAACCTACTTTCTCTTATCCACGTTTTGTGCAAATACTTGGGCTTAGTTGCTACAGAAGATTCGTCCTGTCTGGTTTAGTAATTGCTGTTGGTGGACTGCAAGAATCTTTGAGAAAAGCATCACTGACAGCCTTACTAGATTATCTGCAAGCAACCACTGAAACCAAAGTTGACGATCTTACTAAATGGGAATCAAGAGAGCTAATCCTATCCACAGAGATCATCTGGGTTCTTCAGCAATATAGGAAATGCGACAGAGTTATCATACCTACTTTGAAGGTAAGTTGTACAAATGCAGCCAACTTTGATGTGTGTGGTTTATCTAGTATCTGTAGCCTGTAGGAAGATATTCTAGCTCGTCTGTTAACAGGAATCTGGAGTGGACTTCCACTGCTGGCCTTTCATATTTATGGTCGTGTGTTGTGCTTTTGTTTTACGGAGTATTTTTCAGCTTAAAATAATTATATGCCTAACAACCTCTTTTTTTTTTTCTTTTTTTTTTTTTTTTGTCTTTCAGACCATTGAGATTCTTTTTGGTAAACAGATCTTCTTAAACATGGAGGTACCGTATTTCTTTTCTTTCATATTTAGTCTGATAAACGTATCATCGTGGCTTGATTCTATTCTCTGACTCCACCCATTCACACACAATGATACACTTTTGGCTTGCTATCTTCTGTTTGTGTGTTCAGTTCCATAGTGCAGTCTTTTGTGCGGGGGTTCTGAAATCGGTTGCTACTGAGTTGAGAGGATCAAAAGATTTCTCCAAGTTGTATGCTGGCATCTCAATTCTTGGGTATATTGCTTCCGTTGTTCTGGAGCCAGTTGGCAGAGAAGCCTTCTCTCATCTCCTGACTTTCCTTACCCATCGGTTTCCAAAGGTTCGTGGGGTGGGCTTGTCATTCTTTTCAATGAATTGCTGGTTCCTGTCTACAAATATCTATCTTGTTGAGTGTTTGAATTGCGAGGATGCTAGCTGTTATTCACCGTGCTAAGTGAACGATCATTCATTCACTGTATTCTTCTCGTCTCAGATTAGGAAGGGTGCTGCAGAACAGGTATACATTGTGCTATTGCAAAATGGGAATCTAGTGCCTGAGGAGTGTACAGAGAAGGCTCTTGAAATCGTGTCGGAAACTTGCTGGGAAGGTGGATTCATAGAAGAGGCAAAACAAAAGAGGTTACAGTTGTATGAACTAGCGGGTCTAGATGCAGGGCCAGGGCCAGGGCCAGGGCCATTCATCAAAAGGAATGCTGCTGCCGCAGCAGTACAGAAAGAAGAGTATGCTGCTGAGCAGAGGCCGACATGTGCTGATGAAAATGCATCCTACTCTTCACTGGTAGAATCTTCTGGATTTTGAGTAGTCTGGGTGGGCATTTTTCATTTGTATCATTTCTTGTAGCCCTCCAAAATGAGTTTGTGAACCACCTTCTCTGCTGACAGCTGGTTAGTGGTTATATTACGTAGTGCAAGGATTGGATAATAGAAGAGTAGTTTTTACCCGCTCAACCTTGAACTTTTGATTCCAGATGGGTCAATTATATAGAAGTATAAGCACCATGGCATTCAGTTTCACAAGAAATTTTCCAACATGAGAAGAATTAAGACGTGTGTATTTGCCCCATTTTCAGTCCTACCTTGTATGATGCAAATTCCTTGTAGCAAAATGCACTGAAATATCAGAGAAGTTGCTTCAGCTATTCATAATTTACAGCAGTTGAAGGAAGAACCACCCACCATCTTCCTGTGCAGGGTCAAAAGAAGTATAGTCCGCTGACCAACTGTTGGAACTCGATTGTGTACAGTACAGAACAGTACAGATGGTGTAAGCCAATAATTTGATGATGCTTACTGGAATATTATGTAGACAGTAACAAGGGGTGCCCTGCCAATCTCATCGAAGAAATATATCATACACTGGGCTATGCCGCATCAAAACTGCAACAAAGAAGCAAGCACAAATCATTGAAGTTCACAATTTACCACAAAAAACAAAACAAAAACTTTGCAGTTTCACAGAATGGCGCACCAAACACTCAGCTATCCCATGACTTGGAATTCTATCTTATCTTCAGATCTTACTCACGAAATTAGCAGATGGATGGATAAGTGACACTTCTATTGCAGGTAAAAGAGCAAAAGAACAAGTCCTATCTAGTCTAGGATGCATGCGATACATATCATAATTTATTTTGCAGTCAAGAGTAACAAACTTCACAGTGCTGATCCAAAATATATTATTATAATAAAATAAAACAAAACCTGACAGGTGTATTGTATGATGAAGAAAGGCTTACATGTAGAATCAATCCTGCAAGGTTAGACAAGTTCACATCCAAAAGCATAGATGTAGAATGCATGTAAGCCTTTGCTGCTGCTGCTGCTGCTGCCTCCTCTTTTATGCACTGCCTTGATTACTACACTTCAACTCTATCAAAAATATACCCTCACCTCAGTACCTGCTTCCAGCGTTGCCGCAAAGCATTAGATAATGTACAGAAGAGAGAAAGTAGGAGGAGGAAGCAAGTCAAGTCAGAACAGAGATATTGCATAGGGCTCTTAATTTCTTACTTGAAAGAATCTAAGAAAAGCCCGAGAGAAAGCCCAGCCTTCCAAAAATTGAATACGACTATGACACTGCGAACCCTCTTGAAAAATGGACCGGAGGTCTTATACATAAGTGCACCGATTCCCTCGACAACAGCCACAGCCAAAGCAGCTGACAGGATGTCCCAATCTCCTGTTTGTCCAATAACAGTAGCAAAAGCAGTTGCAGAATAGAAACCCACCAAGAAAGAGAGAAGTTTCGTGGGAGCATCTTTTCTCAGTTCCCGGAGCTTTGCATTGATGTTGCCCTGGAATGTTTGGAACGTTTTGACAAGCCGTGTTGTCATAGTGCCATTACCGTTGTTGGCCAAAGGAGGGTCCAATCCACTGCCATTGCCATTGCCATTGCCATTGCCACTGCCACTGCCGCTGCTCTTGATCAACCAGACCATCCTTCTACCAGGAAAAATAACTGCATGCATCAGATGCTACAAACTAACTAACTAACTAACTAACTAACTAACTAACTAACTAACTACTAATAGTAATAGCTTGCCAACCATACCCAATCAGGCTCATTATCCCAGGCCGCGCTCGCTGTTGATAGAGATGGAGGATCCATTAGAGACCATGTGGGATTGAGAGTAATACAATCTCCCCAACCCCACTACAGCATCAGCATGGCCATGGCTATCAGGCCCATCATGAATCGGCTTTTGTACCCACTTCTATTCTAAAGCCTCAGAGCAGATAGATAACGCCCCAAGTCCAGTACTGGCAGCCACACCACACCCAATCAGGTTCAACGGTTCATTCATTATCCTTTCAATTCTCGGTATTAAAAATGCATATGTTAAGCGTGATTCACAAAGATGACTAACTCATTAGGCCTATATTATTATACCACAAACAACTCTCCCAACCGCCGAAGTTGAATTGAGGGTATCACATATCACATAGAAGAAGATTCAAAAAGAAGGCATCATTGTCAAATGTCAAGCAAGCAGACCAAGAGACAAGAGTTTTAATTAGATGTGATGCGATCAAACAGTAAAAAGACCAGCTGCTTCTTCAGTTCACTTACTTGGAATCAGTGGAGGAAAAAGACCGCGCTACATGATGATAGGGGGGCCGGGGGCATAGCTGAGCCTGAGAATGAAGCCTGTCGCCGGCGCCGCCACCAAGAAAGGTGCTAGTGTGCAAGCAACAAGCTGCAACAAGGCTCATCAATTCAATTGTAGTTGAAAACCTTCCCGGACTGCAGTACTAGTGCAATTGTGAATTAATTAATGTAGCCAAAGGGACCTTGAATTGGGCAGGCAAATCACCGACTTGAAGGAATCGATCAACTAAAGCATTCGAAAGAAGTGCACACCATATATCATTAATTTATCAACCGCAAATCAACCAGCCTAGGTTAAGGAGGGAAAAGGGGGGAGAAAAAGCCCCTTCTGGACGGAGAAAGGGTGACCGGCGGCCGGCGGGCAGAGGACAAACGCAGGCAGGATCTCCACTGCTACAGGTTGCGGGAGCAGCGGCGTGGGCGTTCCGTTGGAAGATTAGAACGGGAAGTTTGTTTGAGATTTTCCACATACCACGCAAACACCACCATTTCTTCGGTATCGTTCGGCCAACCGCAAATTGAAATGAAAAAAGTATGGGCTGAAGGCCCAAATATCTCGGCCCATTAACCTGACAACTTACCTTAAATTTGGTGACACTCGCGCTGCTACTTGCTAGAGCCTAGAGTAGAGAAGAAGAGAGCCTCTGTATCAAGTTCTGTAGTATTCAGTTGCAGCAGCAGGTGAGGAACTTGATGGGCAGAAATTTGTACTGAACAAGATTAAATGGATTTTGTTTTGTTACCGATAGGAGAGACAGTAGTCACAGTATTACTCTGGTGCATCTCAATCAATAGCTTATAGCCCATCTTTTTCCTTGGTTAGTTTTTTCATGCCATATTTGCAACTCGTAGTATGAAATATATATATATATATATATGTTACATTTGTTGGCCCTCCGATGACGTGTGAGCCTGCCTTGAACCTCTTGGGCCTTCCTTACCGAAACTTGACCATCAGGCCCACTATACCTCCACCGTTGATTCGATCTTACTTGATCCTGACCATTGATCTCTGCCCGGCTGGTACATATCCTCACCCCCTTCCTTGTTAACCTAATTTCCCATCTTATTCTTCTCCCTCTTCCCGAGAGCTTCTGTTGAGGCGATTCTTCTATCTCTTCGTCTTCGATCTCTCTCCCTCACATTTGCTTTCTCTTGTGTTCGACGACTACATTACTGACCTCTGGCATGGATCTGGTTGAATCCAAGAGTCGTGTTTCTCTTGCCTTTGGTCCTGGTGGTGCTGTTCGTGATTTGAGACCGATTTTGAGGGTTTGTTCTTGAGTTTGATAATTGTGTGTTGTCCTTAGATTGAGCCCGCAAGTGGTAAAATCCAACCTATTTCTCATGTCTCTCGTGTTTGAGTGTGATTGTGATTGTGATTTTGTGTCTATGACAATTTGTAGTATGGATCTTGTTTTAGTTGTTTAATCTAGTCGATCTCTGGATATCTCCTACTCGTTTGCTCATTTATAACAGTGGTATCAGAGCTTGCTGAGTATTTCTTGAGATTCGACTTTGTGTTTTTAGATCTGAACAATTCAATCATTTGTGTTGATTGAGATCTAGATCTAATTTTTGAAACCTGAGTATGAGATTTCATAGTCTTTCCATGAGTTCATGTTTCTTTGTATGATTTCATTGATGATTCATGCTAGATCTACATTCTCCATGCTCAGATTTGTGATGTTCATGTATAGATTGATCGATTCTTGCTATGTCCATCTTGCATGTATCACTGTTCATTGATTGATTGACACATTGTGTATTGTGCACAAATCTTCTTCATATCCGGCTTTTATTTAAAGAACCAATCTAGCCTGTGACTGAACCGGTCTAAGTTGACCTGAACCGAGTCTTGATCTGAACCAAACTGGTCTGAATCGGTCTTAGACTGCTTGAACCAGACCAATTAAACCGGTTTTTCTCTGTGATTTTATTCTGTTCATTCAGTGATTTATTTTCATTACTTGTCCTTGATATACGGGAATTTACCCCTCGGTAAGTGAACCGGAAGACCTAGCGGATCGACCAGGCTTTTTTCGGGGATTTCAGTGCAGGCTCGGTAAGAGCCTCGGTAGTGCAGGCTCAGTAAGAGCCTCGGCAATGCAGGCTCGGTAAGAGCCTTGACAGTGCAGGCTCGGTAAGAGCCTCGGTAGGTGCACGCTCGGTACGCTCGGTAAGGGCTCTTTTGGT
>JAOWBR010200644.1:0-18412 GCA_028571145.1 Dionaea muscipula
ATAAAAAGTTATCGATCCCACGAGGACTGTGATTGAATACCAATTATGTTCACAACTAATATTAGCTAAACGACTCGAAAATTAAGAGATAAAGTTTATTAAAATTCGGCGGCAATTAAATGTGGAGAATATTCAAATAAAGAAGACGTCCGGGATCAGGACTTGCCACGACTACTTCGATTAAAATTGACTAATCATTTTATCCAATCTCCAATGCTTTCACAATGAAAGTGAATTATCCTAAATGGGATTAATGTGACCTCTCGGCCTACAAAGACCTGTCTAACCTAACCATCCTCACTCCTTGTGATGGTCTATCCAGTTAGACTTTTAAGTTCTGTGACAAATCATTTACCCTGAAGGAAACCTAATCCTACTCTCGTGGTTTAAATCTCCAGGTTTAATTCTACATGTTCAGATGGTGCGTTTCACCTCTCGATTCGTCACCCCACACATCTAATATCATGTCTAACTAATCTTGATTAATTCCTGCAAGCATTAGGTTCATGTTTTAACATCAGGTTCGCCCTAGGGATCAGCATTGGACATTAACGCCCTACTTCACCTCTCGGTTCGTCGTAGGGTCATCTAAAATCATGCAGGGACTAAGAGGTAGAGAAAGACAAGCATTAAGTGCGTAAAATTAAATCAAGGCCAAAATATGTCCGAACGAATAAATCCAAATCAATCAAAAATTAATCTAGCATAGTCAGACAAATCCCAATCCCGGAACACAAATGACTACTCGCACACCGCGGAATTAACAATCAAACACAAATCAAGATCCATTTTTTCAATAGAGAAATGATGAAAAGATCTAGATTACAATACTATTCCGTGACGCCGATGACGATCGCCGCGTCTCGATCTCCGAATCAGTTCTTTGATCTTCATCTCTCTCTGCTGCGTTTTCGCGCTGCCGCTGCCATCTTCCGAATGTGTCGATGGTTTTCTTTTATTCTCCAAATGAGGGCTTTTTTTTTAAATGAATTAACCCCACCTCTTTATAATTGAAAATCGGATCTACAGCAATAATGGAAAGAAGAGCGTGTTTGGAAACACACTCAAAAAGAACCAGCCATGTTTCAATGAATCACATAAAACGCAGAGCTGGACGCAACACGGGCGTGCTTCCATAAGCACGGTCGTGTTCTTCTTGTTTCTTCACAAAACAGCTTCAATCCATGTTATATCCATTCAAATCGATCACGGTCTGACCACGAGCATTGTAAATGCGTCGTTTAACCTCTAAATACGTTCAAAAGTCATCATTTCCTGCAAAACAACACAAGAGATGCATTCACACGAATAATGGCGGATTTATAACAAAAACGCATTAAGAACCACCAAATCATGTATAAATAGAGTTGAGCCACGACGTTAAAACACGTAAAAATCACACTTATCACAACTCTTTTAAGTTAAAAAAGATTTTAAAAACCCAGAAGTTCATTCACCCCCCCTCTGAACTTACAGAGCCCTTGATTCGGGACCAACACAGTTATATCATATGTTGCAACGTCCTTAGGTACACTGCTTATGACGGGTTTGACCTGGACTGAGCCTACCATGACGTAGTATTCTTGGTCGCCATACTGACTTACACCCATAGTTAGGCTAGATATCCCATAGATCGCGACTTGACCTGGCATTGTGATAGACTATGGGTGCTACCGTTGTTTTATGTAGTAGACTTAGGGTGCTACCAATATGTATTTTATGTGATAGACCACGGGTGCTACCGTTGAGGTTAATTTTAGTACGTAGTGAGACGTACTGGTTCTTGAGAGTTGGTGTGCGGTAACACGAAACGCACACGTAGTTTGAGGATCATGATATGAGTGTGGTCTGTACTTGTTCTCTATTTATTACTATTTTACTTTCTTATATCATGCATCCTCCTATTTATTTCATATATTGATTGCTTCCTGCTAGTATGATAGTCTGTTGTTACATTTTATTATTATTACTGTTCGTTACTGTCATACTCCTTTTGTTGTCATTCCATGAGTTGCTCTTGTCACCCGTGGTGGGTGGTCCCCTCCTGCTTCCCTCCTGCTTTCCTCCTAACACCTCCGCGTCGCGGATTAAGGTGTTAGGAGTAAATTCATACGTTTGATTTGGATTACCCCCACTACCTTATGGAACCCTTTACCAGTTATTCATTAGCATGATCATGATATCCTACTGACCCCGTGTACACCCCCAAATGAACGGTTTTACAGGTTAGTAGATTTGGCTAGGAGGATGTGGCGGGAAGACGGACTCGCGACCTCTTAGGATTGTGATCATTATTTTTCATGTCCTTTACTGCTTTAGTAGGCTTTTAAGATGTTGGTTTCTTTTCTGCACTCTTAATGTTTTGAGACACAATTTTACCATTTGGATTTGGATGGTCGGTTAAGACCTTTAGTTTTGTTGGGATTACTCTGATGATTTGGTGAACTATTTTCTCTAGCCATTTGGTCCAGTTTAACGACCCCTGTTGGATGTTTATTGTAGTTCTGTTTGGACCATGTGGGTTGGTTAGGTTTAGGCTTGTGCGGGTCGTGGTAGGAGTCCATGGTTTGTACATCGGTCCACCCGGGATGGGGTGTGACAGGGACGATGAGCGTCAAATGGTAAGTTACCTTTTCTTCCTCTTGGGTCTCTTCTGAATCTAAGCCCGAAGTTGATGGTGTCGGGGTTTGTGAGACTTTGGGCTTCTTCGTTGGCCTTTTCTTCTGTAAGGAGTCTATGTTAGCATAACGATACAGGATAAGAACGCACTATGAAAGAGGTGAAGGATGGGAGGACGTTGAGCGTTTTACCTTTGGTGCAGCTTCTCTTGCCTTCATCTTCTTCTCCTTTTCTTTCTCTACGCCGGTGGCTCGGCTCTGTTTTTTCTCTTTCCCCTTTGTGGCTAGGCAGACCATCATGACGTTCGTTTTGTTTCGGCCGAAGAGTCACTATACATCTTCTTGCCAATAATCATTGAAAAACAGATTTGTGTCGACGCTGGCTGGCAATTCGGTGAGCGGCACGGCACAATGGTCTAGAAGTTTCCTCCTCTACCATTGTAATGTGGTCGTCTCGTCCTTGGACATTACGTACCTTCCTTTGTAGCTCTGAGCGAAGAAAAGAGGGACAGGGTGGGTCTAGAAGAATCCCAATTGGCATGCTACGAAATTAGGTTGGTACGCCTCTGCTCTGGCCTTACCATTGGCCCCCAGAATGATGTCGAAGGGGATCTCGTAGCTGGCCAAGTAGAGCTTCCACACCCTGGGTTCTACTCATGGGTCGAAAAGAGCTAGCAAGTTCTTTGATGCAGGAAAAGGGAAGAACGATGTGTAGATAGGGGAGGATAGGGTATTTCAAACCTCAAGTTTTCCGCACTGTATTAGTCCTAGCTCTCTTAATCTTAATCTCGAACAATTGATACCGAGTCGTGCTTCTGACTTGCCCAACGATGGGAAGTACGTCTTAAGCCATAGCTGCACGATCCAGAGCGGCCCGCTGGCAGTGAGGGAGCTTCCCTGGCATGCTTGCTTGCATAACTGTGGCATCCCTCTGTATATGGCCGAGAGTAAGAACGAGGCCAAATCAAATTTTGTGCCGCAGGCGATGTCACAAGATAGGAAAAGATAGCTTGATGCTGGTTTTCCACTCCCCGAAGTGATTAGTTGTTTGCAGAGAAAGTAATGTATGAACGTGACGCGCTCTTCCTCTACGATGGTTGGCGCGTTCTGGTGAGCTTGAAGAAGGGTCTCGTAGGCGTTCAAGTGAGGGTTTCGGGCGAGCTGTGCATGCCCGCTGAACATGGTGTCAGAAGCAATGGTATCACCTAGAGGGAGGAGGCCCGTGAGCGCGCCCATATCCCTTAGGGTTATTGTCATCAGACTAGATGGAAAAATAAAAGTGTTGGCCTTTGTAGACCATAATGGCAGGGCTATGAGGAATAGGTCTGGATTAAAAACCGGTATGGCTATGCAGTATTGGAGGAGCGTTGAGATTCCAACCTTTCGTGTTGCGTCAACAAACTGTGCATCCTTCCTCATTCGTAGGTACCATGATGTGAGTAGTGGGTCTGTGTGTGGCCAATTTCTCAGCGATTTGGCCTGGAACACAGACCCGACCTTGGACAGTGGATCAGGGAGTGATGTTAAAAGAACAGATGTGTAAAGGGAGCCTATGACCTTTTCCCGAATGATGTCGTCGTTCTCCTTGGCAATGATGGAGGGTCCAAGGAGTATCTGTCCTCCCGTCCCTTTGCGAATCACTTCTGCAGCTATCCCGGGAGACTTCAATGTTTCCAAATACGCTTTGTAGGTTGCCATTGATGGAGGTTTTTCGGTTCTAAGATGGGGATGGAGGTCGATTTGGGGTTTTTGATGATTTAGGGTTTTTGGAATCCTTTTCTGAGTGCTCAATCGAAGGAGGGGATGAAGAAAAGGAAGAGGAAAAGGCTGAGATGAGTGAGGGTGTAGTATTTATACACACTCTAAATTGCTCGATGATGTCATCATCTCTTTTCCCGCGTGAAATCGTGTTCCCTGTCTTTTCGGCTTATGACGTTTGATATGACATGGTGTGATGTGACTAGTGACAGCACACGTCCCTCAATTTTAGAGTGTGGTGCGTCAATGATGATTTTACATTAACACGCCGCACTGGGGGGTACTGTTGACGGGACGAATTTCCACACCCTCAGGGAGTGGAAGCGTTGCTTTTATGATGGGGGGACGTTCACGTTCCGATGAGGCCAATAATTGGTAGTGATGGTACTGACCTTTGGTATTCGTGGTATGGGCCCTTAGGGTTTTGGTTAAGATGTTCTGCGTTGGTGCGAGGGCCTGTTATGGAACATTTTGTGTTCTAAGGATTGGTGGTTATGAAGGATGGGTGTCCAAGTATTGGCCTTGGTAGTAGCGTTCTAAACGTTCTGTGAAGGGATGTGGCGTTGGTGAGCGTAGGGCCCGGTATTGGTAACTCCTATGGGGCGGTCCGAGGTGGTTTGCTCATGGGACGTTTGGTCTTCCGGAGGTTGATAGTCGTGAGTGATCATTTATGTTGGTTGGGCCTCAAAGTGGTTCGAGGTAGGACGTGGTGCTGTGGAATGGAGCGCGTAGTGTTATTGGGCCTGGTGTGTGGCACTGCTGAGGGTCGTGCTCAATTTTGGGGGCGCGCGTCTTGAGCGTAGGCGTCGGGCTGGTCTTCTAGCGAGTCCTTGTGATTATAAAGGTAAGGCCCGATGTTGGTTTTATGAGTAGTCAGAGCGTGTTGCGTTCGTGGTCTCAGTATGAGGCTCTGCCTTAGGGGTCTCTTGGGCGTGCAGTTGGTGGTGGTTTCAGCCTCGTGCAGGTCGTGGGTGAGGCAGTTATGGCATGTTCTTGGCGGTTTCGGGAGCAGTTTTGATCAGACAAGCATGCGGCCGCAGTTGGGGAACGTTCGAGAATCGTAGGTTACCACGTCAGCCACGTTTTTGTCCTTTGTAACCGTCTTGTAACCGTTCCTAGGCACTCTAAATAGTTTGGTGTTGGCAATTGTAGAGGGTTGAACCAATCTATGAATCAAATTTTACTTCAGCATTTATCTTCTTCAATTCCAGTGTTAAATTCATTTCGTTTCCATTTACAGCACCTTTACTTTTCAGTAGTGTTCTCCATTTCTATTCTTTGTTTCCATTTCCACTTTTCACTTTCCACTTTCCACTTCTTCAGCAACAATCAATCTCTACGGGAAGAGACTTGTCCCCGAGAGACCCAAACCTTAATTTTCCCACTCTTCTCGGAGCGGAATTTTTTGATAAACAGGGATTAAGAAAAGTAAATCCAAAATTGAGTTCACTAAACCTAAACCTAATCACAAATAAATATGGATTGTATCGAAGCGAGTCAAATCAATCAACACATAAAAAAAAGATACACAACGAGCCTCTGATTGGTTTCGAGCCAATGTGCGGTGGAGCTATAGATTAGGTTCCATTGTTGTACTTGTATCAACCTTTTATTTTAATTTATTATGAAAAAAATATTATTTAAACAATAAATAAGATTATCAAGATTCATAATAATGATCGTGTGTAATAAATTTTAAAAAATGTTCTGATGTCTTTCTCAAAATTCTCTTTTATATCTAAATCAATAAGTTTTAAGTGTAAAATTCAAACTTATATGTAAGAGTTGAGTTTTGAATTCGCCAATAGGTTTTTTATTTGATGAATGTCATATTTATCCTTATTGAAAGTAAGTTATCAAGTTGATAGTGGATTACTCCTATAAGAAGTCAAACCTAAATTATCAGTTCACCCTATGTTACGTGCATTAAATTGGAGGATTTATTAAGTTGCATGTCGAATTAAATTTTTTAATCTTGAACTTGACGTAGGATTGTTTCTTGACTTTATATTAGACTTGATCTCGATCTATGTGCTGGAATGAGCTTTAGTCTTATTCTCAATTTGAAATGTACGTAATACATATAATAAAATCAATTTCACCAATGATACTCAAAAATTATGTATGTCAACACACTTATGAGTTTGAGGAAGAAATCTTAGAGGGGGAGGGAGGGGTAGATGAACGATAAAAATATTTCACATCCTATCTCTTACTCTCACACACTCTAACTCCTCCTCCGAGATGTGAGATGGGATAAGGGCTCTTGCGTAATATTTTTAAAATTAATTGAGAGGAATAAATTGTATTGTTTAGATTGAAGGGTGGAAATAAAAGTTTAAAAATATCTTAAATAACTCTTCAACTTTTTCTTGTTTATAAATGAGTTATATTTGGAGAGAACCCAAAATCGTCATAACAAATATACATTTGGGAAATTATTGTTTGTTTTTAGCTTAATCCAAATCCCACCCACCGCTACAATGAACCCTCCCTCGGTGAAATCTTCATACAGTAAAATGTAAACCGTAAATATCTTTGCGGCCCAGATTTCGCGGGCACTACGACACAAAACGTTATCTTATGCCGCCGCCTCCTCCTCATCGACAATCCCTCATCGATTGCACCCCTCGTTTCTCCACAACATCCTATCCACCCACATGGACCCACCATCACTCCCCTCCGCCGCCGCCTCCCCTAGCGGCACCCCCACCGCTATGGCCGCCTCCCAACATTTCTTCCCGGAGCCAACGCCTCCCCAGAAGCTCCGCCTCCTCTGCAGCTACGGTGGTCACATAGCCCCTCGCCCACACGACAAGGCCCTCTGCTACGTCGGCGGCGAGACCCGTATTGTCGCCGTCGACCGACGCACCGCCCGCTCCTTCACTTTCATCTCTGCCCACCTCTCCCACACCCTCCTAAACGGCCGCCCTTTCTACCTCAAGTACCAGCTCCCTGACCATGACCTCGATTCCCTCGTCTCCATCACCTCCGATGAGGACCTCGTCAACATGATCGACGAGTTAGATCGGCTTTCCCTTTCCCCTCATGCTACCCGCCTCCGGTTCTTCCTTTTCCCCACCAAGCTCGAGCCGGCCGAGTCGGAGATCCAAGATCCTAATTCGGAGACCTAGTTCCTTGACGCGTTGTGGAGCACGAGGAAGTTTGGGGATTTGGGTTCGAGCCACGCTGTCGAGGAAGGAGGTAAGAGTGAGGGGAAGGGTGTGCTTGAGACAGGTTCGGGTTCGGGTCCAGAAGCGATTATTCTGGAGACGAGCTCGTCATTTGGGTCAACGGGGTCATCAGCTTCTTTAACGAATTTTCCTGCGACCAGAGTTGGAGAGGAGGAGGGGAATGGAAATGGGACCTCTGCTTCCTTGGATCTGAAGGGTACTTTGGCTCCTGTTGATTCAATTGGGAGGTAAAATTATTTTACCTTCCTTGAAGTTGATCCCATGTTATGATGCTAGATTTTTCATTTTTGTGCTTTCAATGTGTTACGTTTTGTTGTTAACCGAGTACAGGGACGAATAAATCACAATTTAGAGGTTATTGTTGCCTTCAATTTTACCATGCATGGTTGTTCCTTGGGAAATTCATTTTAGATTGATATTGGATGGTAGGAAAACTGCATTCTTCATCTTCTTCATCTTTTCTTTCCCCCCTTTTCTCTTCTCTTTTAATGCAATCAAGGAAGAAATTATTACAAATTTGTCAGAATCCCATCAAAATTTATGTTCTTGGTTAAGCAACTCAACATTTTTCTTAAGTAAATTTGAATTCTTTATCAGATCATATTTTATATGCTTGAGGATAAATCCACAGGTCTCAACTGAAATATTTAAACAAAATTCTCATAGTTGAATGCTCTAAAAGGTCTGTCAACATTCTCAGCATGTCGGATCTTCTGTGCATGTGTCGTTTGGATACGTGTTGTCGACTTCCCCATTTAGTGGAAGTGGTCGCGGAAATGATGATGATGATGATGTTTCTTGTGAGATCGATGTAAGTCCGTGATGTGTGCTTGATTTTCTTTTTGTTTAGAGCAGTGACAGCAGCCTTACGAGCCCAAATTTCCAGACACAGAATATCTTCTATGCCGATTCAGTTGCTCATCCTGGTTATGACAATAAGGCTTCTCCAAACCTTGTTGATACCGAAAGTCATGTCCCTGATCTTTCGCCTAAAACTGATCTTCTTAAAGCAATGCAGGCTAAAAGTATTCATCTGTTGCAAACCACAGATCAATTGCAACGTCAATCATCTCCATCACCACCACCGCCGCCATGGTTGCAAACCCAACCCCAACCACCCCAACTGGAATATGCACATCCTCATCCACGGAATGTTGCTTATACTGATGCTGTCTGTCATCCTCATCCTCATGCTCATTATAAGGACAATAATGTTTGTTTGAATACTATGGAGACTGAAAGCAATCCCTCTGATCTTTCTTCAAAGACCAATTTGCTGAAAAAAGTTCAAGTTGTTGGGTATCCACTAGCTCCACCTACAGATCTTCTGCAGCAGCAACCACCACCACCACCACAGCCCTTGCTGCAACCCCAACTGCCACCACAACCACAAACTCCTCTGCAATATGTTCATCCAGGTGGCCATTATATGGCTCAGTACTATCCAAGTCCAATGCCTACTGCCTCTTATCCCACTGTATATCCAATGAACAAGACATACCACCCGATTTACTTCATGCCCGTTGCACAGGCCCAACATTATGATATTTCTATGCAGGGGCACATGGCCGGTTCTTCTAGTGTTGCTGCTAGCCATCAACCATTGGCATCCGGTGGTATGATGGTCACTACCCCGGTGGTTTACGAGGGAATTACTACTGCCCCACCTGCAGCTGAATATGCTGCAAAAGTTTACCGGACTGCGGCAGTGGCAACTCCACCTCCTACTGTTTCGTCTGATGAACTTGAGCAACAATATATGACTGCTTTTCCTCTGACAAATGAAACGTCTCAATCCGTTGTTACTTCTGCTGCAGCAACTGTTCGTTATATTAGTGAATATGAAGATCTTGTCCATGCTCAAATATACAAGTCTCAGCCTCCTGCTCCTGTTATGTCTTCTAAGTTCCAAGCCATGCCAAATGCCACAACAACAATGTTGTCAGATGTGAAACAACTAACTATAGACAACACGACCCAGGTTCCTAGGAATCCACAACTGCTTTGATGGTGTTCCTTGTGGACAAACAATTTTGAAGCAAGAGATCTCGACACCAAAAGCGTACTTTTTCGCTTCTCCTTTGTCATTTTTCTTTTTCTTTTCTCGATGTGTGTATATTTGTTTGCCTTTGATGTGCGTCAGCCAGCGGTGTGTGCCACTTTGTTCAATTTTGGAAGTAAGTTTGTTTGTAGTGTTTCAGGTACATCAGGTTGAATCTACATGATGGTAGTTCTCACTGATGACCTTTTCGTGCCAATCTATGGTTTAGTTTCACACTAGCAATGTATCTGTTGTATCACGTATGAGTTATACAACTTCAATATATTTCCAACTTTTTTAGTTTCAGTGTTTTTATTTCTTTCCTTCTTAGGCATTTGGTGAAGTATATTATGCTTTTATCATTGTTCCTCATGTGTTAACATTGCGTTCCACTGTTGGCTTTTTTGCCTTTTGTGGTCTTGATGGTTTCAATTGCCCGGTGACACGGGGCTATAATCCTAGCAATCTTTGGCAGGAGAAATTTGAAGTAGTTGAATATCAAGTTCAGCAAACATTCTTCTCAATGTAATAGTGAACTGGGCTTGGATTCATACAATTACAAGGACCTGATGCTGAATAAAGCAGAACACATGTGATACTTCTCAATTCAGCATTAGTTTCCTCCTCCTCCTCCTCCATGTCTGGTATGTCTCACTTGGGTGGTAGATTTCCTATGCTTTGACATCCTCTTATGTGCCAAACTGCGGTGTACTTTGATTGGCTTCCTCGATGATTCCATAACTGATTGCTCCGGTATGGTCTCTCTCTTACCCTGCAACTCGGTGTCAACCAATTCTTTTATTCTCGGTGGCTTCTCTGTTCTATGTAGCTCTTGCTTCTCCTTCAAGCTGAGCTCTCCGAGTTCCCTTTGATATATTTCTATCCTCATCAACATCTCCTTCTCGCTCATCTTCAACGCTTCAACACTTGCCTCAGCTGCTTCCACTTTTCTATTGGCGATCTCTTTTGCGCTGGCGGCACATCCACGGAGGTATTCATACTCAAACTTTGAAATGTTTATCACCGAGCTACTTTTAGCAGCCGAAGCACGGGCTCTCATGACATTATCCGTAACAACTTTCAACTTCTCCAAAGTCACGGATTCTGAAAACTTGACCTCTTCTAGCTCTTGGATAGCAGCCTCTACCTGATCCTCGGCGAACTCCACTTGGGAATCTATCTCCTCAAGCTCCCTCTTGATACTCTCTGTTTCTGCTAATGTGCGTTCCCTCTCATCCTTGGCCGTGGCTGCTCCGGTTTTCAGTTGGTCCCAAGTAGCAGACATAGTGGACAGAATTGCTCTTGCCGTTGCCTCAGATGCCTTTGCTGCTTCTAGCTTATCCTTTGCTCTTAGAAGTTTGGAGTGTAGTTTTTCAATAACCTCCTCGACCTTCAATTCTCGTTTCTTCAGTCGAGCAATCTCCTCTGATGTACGTTCAAGCTCCTTCTTCTTAGATACCAATTCGTTCTTCAAAGCTTCCAGTTCATGCTTAACTGCATCTAATTCAGCAAGAGATGAAGAATCATGTGTTCCCTCTTCATCTCCAGTTTCAGAAGAATGAGAGTTGTTGTGGCTGATGTTTGCCATTGTTTCCATCTCTCTGATGAAGTCGAGCTCGTTTTGTAACACTTGAATCTCTGAATTCATGGCTACCAATCCGGCCTCAAGTTGTTTAACATGCCCGATCTCTTTCATCAGGCTACTGATTTTCTTCCTCTTCTCTTCGATTGACGATGAGAAAGTCTGGTGTTCTTCTTTCCTTTTAGCTTCAAGCACTGCAAGTTCTTTGATGGCCTCGATCCTTGCTAACTCTACCAGCACAAGCTCTTCGTTGGCGTCCTCGATCTCCTTTGTCAGTTCTTCGGAAGACTTCAAGTAAGACTGAGTTCTAGCAATGGAGGCTTCCGCTTCCTTCTCTGCTAACGATTTCTCTTCCAAAGCATGCGCTATACGGAGTTTGAGCTTGCTTAGTTCTTGCTTTGTCGAGAGTAGTTCTCCCACAACCTCGGCGTGGTTGTGATTTTCCATTTTGCCAGGCGCATTTCCTCCCTTGCTTGTCTTGAAGTTTGATTCTTCTATTTGCAAGGCGAGATCCTTCGAAGTCTTGTTCGCTTCAAGGAGCTCAAGTTCAGCCTCAGCTTTTAGAGTTTCTGTGCTTCTTCTGTTCTCATCAATTTCTCTGATGTTCTTCCTCACTAGATGCAGCTCTCTCATTTCCCAAGCCCGTCTCTGGTTCATTTCAAATTCCACGAAAAGAGAATTCAACTGATGATTGAAGAAGAGGAATCATTGATATCAAGACGTGTGATTACTATTACCCAGCCTCAGCTGAGAACAACGTACGGCATTGCCAATAGAGGTGGGCATACGGGGCTAGGAACCACGGATCCAAACCGATCTATGTCAAACGGTCTGATTCGATTCAGGTTCCTATTTTTAAAAAATAAAATACGAACCGAATCGGCTCGTAAACTTTTTAAACGGTTCAGTTCCATATTACACGACCATTTGACTAGGAATGGACAAACAGAGCTAAGAACTGTAAAATTGAACCGGTTCGGTTCGATCCATGTTTTTGTTTTTAAAAAATAAAATCCGGATCAAACCGAACAGTATACTTTTTAAACGGTTTGGTTTTAGATTCCATAAAATTTGGACCCGAACCAACTCGTGTGCAAAGGAATGACCATTGGCAGCTAATTTCGCTGACATTATCATCGTATGTTGTTCTCTAGACCGTTCATTGACGGTGGATTGATACAAATGCAGAAACTTGAAAGACCACATTAAGCTTATAGAAAAAAATTTACCTGCGAAGACAAGTCCATCTGGGTTTTCTTCGCTGCCGCTGCAGCAGCTGGAGGTGTACCTCTTCCTCCAATCATCTTCTCCGAATCACGTCGATGGCTCCCGTGCTTTTGACTCATGCTCTCAAACTCTTCATCTATCCATCCATTTCCACCCAATCCAATTCTCCCATGCCCACAAAACCAGCAAGTTCAAGGCTATCTCGACTCTCGAGTTTTTTTTAGTGAAATTTCGGAGTAGAGATGCCGAAAATGGCTATGGGTGCTTCAAAGGGTCGAAGAAGCAGGCAGAAGTGGGCTTGCAGCTCAAGAACCATTGATGAAGAAGGGTAAGAGAGAATGGTGAGGTAAAGCCCAATGGTTGGCTGGTATTGGACGGGACAATCATGGTCACCATCCCAGCGACGTACATTTTTTTTGGATTTGGCCCCAAGTCGTGGCCGTAACTATACTTCCTTTCCTTCTTTCCCTTTTAAACATTTTTGCGGAAGCCACTAAAATCATCAAAAATTTAATTTATATTATCAGTACATCTCCAATACAATCTCTTTATTTTTTTTAAAAATTTAGCTAAAATTTATTTTATTTATCTTAGATAATCAATATTTTAATAATCTACTCCAATAATATTGTCTATTTTTTCTCTATTTTATTTAAATATTATTTTATCATAAATATTTATTATGAATATACATTTATTGTAATTAAAATAAGACAAAAATTGAATAAAATAATAATATAAAATTTTTAAAGAATGAATAGTGACTTCCTAAAAATAGAGAGGTACTATAATCATTTTTCATGATAAAGAGCCACATAAAGAAGTTATTGAAAATATTTTTTTTATTGATACTCTATTTTTTTGCCGAGGGATAGATAGGATATCTGTTGGGGATGCTCTCACTTTTCAGCATATCTCACGCCACCGTTCGATGAAAGCTAATGAATGTTCGACAAAGGCTACCGAATTTTCGACAAAGTCTATCGAATAATTCGGCACAGGTCAATGAACAATTCGGCACAAGTCATCGAACTGTTCGATAATGTTTACCGAAATTTTTTTAAAAAATAAAATAAAAATAACGATGGCTTGAGTAAAATTTGTGGTGAAATTAGGCGCTCACCATTTTTACACGTCATCCCCATATGCAAGGATCAACCCTTGGAATTATGAAAATAGATCAATACTTATGCGATGATATAAATTAAAAAAGATTGTCATAAGATGCTATTAAATCCCTCTAGCTGATGTCTCTTTAGTGGTACCACCCATTAAATTTGTGGGATTTTTGTACATGTACTTGAATGGAAATATGCAATCGATCCTACCTAGTGAAATTTGATCACGAAATGATAACGATGATTAAATTAGGTGAATGAACGGTGACGCTCACTGACAAGTAGGTTCTTTTTACCGGTAAATCAGGACTGTAGATGATATATAAACTATAGCTCCGCTTATAGGTAAAATAATTATGAGATAAAATTTTAAGGTCTTTAATAAATTTTGAGAGAATTTTTATTGTTTTTATAAATTTTAGGATAATTATAAAAATATTGTATAATAATAACAACGTCAAAAAATAGAGGTTCCTCAATCTAAAACTCTAAATATAGAATGTAATATCGAGTTTATCGGTAAATTATTACACAATATTCTCACTATTGATGTATCTAATTTCCATTCATATTCAAATAATCGTTATATAAAACTTTTACTATTCATCCACATAATTTGATGTGTATCGCCGAAGATGCCATGAAACAGGTATGATCAAACAAAAGATGAAAAGAGTCGTGAAACATGCACAAACAGAACATCATCTACATTGATACTCCTGGAAAAATTCCAAGGATAATTACCAAAGTTTCGAGAACCGGGTCTGAGAGGTCCGATTGAAGTAGAATCCGGTTGACTCGAGAGAGGAGTGTACGATGATGAAAAAGCTAACTACGATGACCTGAAACAGACGAACAAACTCGTCAGAGGGTACCCTGAGATGTTAGCTCGAAAAAACCGCTTCGATGCTTAAGTCAGCAGGTGAAAAAGGAGATGAATCTCCCTACCTCACGCTGGCCGAGCAGGCAGGGTCGGACAGACAATGCCGGGAAGGCAATACCGGTCAGGCAGGGCCGGGCAGGCAATGTCGGGCAGGCAATGCCGGTTAAGCAGGGCCGGGCAGACAATGCCGGTCAGACAGGGCCGGGCAGGCAATCCGAGCAGGGGAAACCGGGCAGGCTAGGTAAGCTAGAAAGAGGAGAGTAATGAATAAGAGAGAGAGTGCATGTATCTTGATTCATTGGAAGTAGGGCGGTATTTATAGGAGTTGGAATAACAGTGAGATTATTAAAACACCCCTGACCAGGCAGGCAGTGTCGGGTAGGTAGTGTCGGGAAGGCATGGTCGAGCAGGAAGGGGCTGGTCACGTGGGGTTGTCAAACTGAGTCGGGCAGGCGTGCCGGGCAGGCTAGGCCGGGCAAGTATTCTTGCATGGAAAAAACCCGGTCGCTCGAGTCGATCTCCTTGTTCACGTGTGTTGAAAAATACCCGTATATTATCAGTCCCCAAATTTCGGAGTGCGAACGTAGTTCGAACTGTAAAGTTAAAACCCAAATCGAAGTGAACAAGACGACCAATGATCAAAATGATCTCAAACATTTACTGAGCACTGAAAAGGTCGCCAATACTGTGCTTTGGGAATTCTGAATGTGGATCAGTGATTCCTTGAACGTCTTGCGGTAACCATCAAGGTGTAAGATGAAAAGTTTGCAGCTGAAGAGTCATGACCGAGCAGGCGAGGCCGGACAGACGAGACCGGGCAGGCGAGATCGGACAGCCTATAAATACCTTGCCCCTGCCTCTCTTCCTTACTTACTCTCAAAGGTGGCCCGGCAGGTTTTATCCAAGCAGGCAAGGCCGAGCAGGCACTTCTTCTTCCAGCATCCGGGCAAGCTTCTCCAGATAACGGCCGGGCAGGCGTGATTGGGCAGGTTTTCCGGGCAGGGAGTGAGAATTGTTTCCAAAATTTTTTGATTTTTTTTTTCCAAATTGATCCAAAATGTTAACCGTTCTCGTCCTTCCTAAGCCTAACCCTTCCCATGACCGTTCCGATGCTATTCCTGTTGCTTCGGCCTTGAACACCGTCCCTTCCACTGCCGACGTTCCATCCAATCCACCTCCGCTAGAACCAATTGGTGGGGCCCTTTTAAGAAAGGCCATTAGGCGACGCACTCGTTTAAGGCTGGGCACATCCTCTAACTGGTAGTTCGTCGTTTCGCCCTTACTCTCCTAGGGCGGACAAAATGTCCACTTTGTCCAATACGGAGCTAGTTCTTTATCCTGAGTGCTTTCATTGTCCTGGTTACAAATTTCGTGCTCCCGCCCATACTGACTATCCTTTTGACATTCATGAAGGAGAGATGGCGATATATGTAGACAGCTTACCGCTTGGGCAGTATTTTCCCTTATGTGTGTACTACCGGACGATTATTGACGCCTACTGCATCAGTCCTTCCTAATTGACTCCTAACGCTTAGGGGTTGATGGCCACCTTTGGAACTCTGTGTAATCAACTGGAACACGAGGCTAATGCTCGTGTGTTTTGCAGTTTCTTCAAGATTACGAAGGTTGCCGGGGATAATGACTGCGGGCTTCATGCTTTTTCTGCAAAAGCCAAGCGAGTTTTCCTGATAGGATTGACATCCAAGGTTAATCAGTTTTGGAAGTGTTGGTGCTGGATGCGAGGTCCAGGAATCACATTCAACCCAAAATGGCGAAAACCTCTAACCAATCTCGTTGCCGAGCATTTCGACACCGAGATTGCGTTGGGTGACAAAATCCGGCAAAATATTAATGACAACCTTGGTTGGAATGTGAAGGACCTGATTGATCCGGAGCTCCAAAGAATAGTTGGGCTGATCACAACTGCTGCTCCTCCTGCCACCGTCCCCTCGTCGTCCTCTTCCTTAGATTTTGATTTTCACTTGTCTACCAGTTCCTTAGGGACAAACTCTACTAACTCAATTTTTGATTCCCTTTCTCCTCGCCAACAACCTTCTTCACCCCTGTCTAACCTCGTTCTTCCTTCTTCCGTCGCTAGCCTCAATGCTGAGGCATTCACATGGGGGCAGGATCCGATAGGTGGTGAGATTTTTATGGATATTATGTCTGATTTTGACGCAGGGACATCTGATGACCCATTAATGTCGATCCTTGAGGAAACCCGCGATAACATCTCTGCTGAAGCTGAGCCCTCCAATTACTATCTTTATTTTGATTCTATTGTTTTCATGGTTATTGTCTTTCTGTTCAAATCCTGTATGTTATTTTGATGATACTTTGTGGTTGCAAACATGCTGAGAAAAGTAGCTCCACCGAGGAAGTTCGATGATGAAGATGGACAAATCTCAGATCCTCCTCGCGCTAACAAGAAGCCGCGTATTACTGATCCTTCTCATCCATCGGTGGAGGCTGCTGACAAAACATACATGGCTTTGCAGCGCGGTCTCAGACCGGATAGACAAAGACTTTTGCACGGGCGGTCAGCCCCAGCCTTCTAGCTCCTCTTCAAAGCAGATTGTTCAGTTTCCGGGGAACTATAAGCATGCTACCTCTATCGTGAAGTATCACCTGCCGCTCCATCATCGCCATGGTCCAGCACCTACACTGAGCAACATGCTTGATCCCAGTCGTGGGATCATGAATTCTAAAGATAATACTCTGGTGGCTGCTCAAGCTGTCGCCACCACCTTCGAACCTGATCTGGACCAATACATGGGTCTTGGACTCAACTATCAAAAGGACTGGATCTTCAAGGATATGAAAACTTGGTTCACTCAAGGGCTTATAGCAGTGGACATGGCCTAGAGAATGAACTATTCGAACGAGAAACAAGCGTACGACCGTGGCCAGGAGATCAAAGACATGAAGGCCCAGAAAGAGGCGCTTCGAGAGGAGGTGGATGGTTTGAGGGCTCAGTTGGAGCATAATTAATTAGAGTTAGCTCAGATGGAGCGGTGGATAAAATTGGCGGAAACCAAGCTCGAGACGATGAGGATGCAGAAGGAAGAGGTATACAGAGATCTGGCACTGGCTCGGCTCGAAGCGGAGACTAAAAGGAACAGGAGGGTAGAGAGCAAGAAGAACATCAGGGCTGCTAAATTTGATGAGTGGATGGACGAGTGGGTGAACACTCATGAGGGGAAAGCCTGGCTGTATGAGTCCTCTAAGTGCTCCAAGAAGATGGGGTTCTGGAAGGCCATACAATACATTAGGACCTTGTACTCAGATGTTGATGAGGCGGCCCTGATGAGCCAACTGCAGGGTTGTGATGACATCGGTATCACTGCTGACTGTCAGGCCTACTTCTGTAATATAATAATCTCAGTGGAAAATAAATCCGGAAAGCTTGTGTGTGGCGAGGAGTAATTTTATGGTGGCGAGCCCTTCCAAGACTCACACTGGGGCGGTGCTCTCACTTTTGTACTATGGCGACAACTTCTGGACTCACACTGGGGCGGTGCTCTACCTTTGATGGTGAGGGTAGACGATTCCAGGCAAAGGGGAGTTTTTGGATGGCGTCTTCACATACCAATGATCTTCCCTTAACCTGTGGAGTATGTCAAAGCACCCTCCTTGTCATTGGGAGCTCTCTTTCGGATGATGCTAGAGTTGGCGCCATGGCGCCAACTGGCCTCGCCATTGTCTTGAGTAAGGTGGCGGCTGGCCCTTCAGGGTGACATTCTTCTTTTGTTCAGGGCGACAAGCCCTCTTTTGTTCAGGGCGACAGGCCCTCTTTTGTTCAGGGCGACAGGCACTAAAGGCACCAGGGAAACAACATTGCATGGTGGCGACAGTTGAGCCTCCAGACCAAAACACGATGACCCCAGGGAACCTTGGCTAACCATTTATCTACGTTCATCCTATGGATCATTTCCATGCCTTCACTTTGGATGTTGGAGTTCTGGTTTGGAAGATAAGGGAAGGTGGCGCC
>JAOWBR010200755.1:0-18407 GCA_028571145.1 Dionaea muscipula
ACGCACACCACGGGCCATCTCGCCCAAAACCACCCGGTCCGTCAAACTCGACCCGGACCGTCTCATAAAAAAAATCGTTCGGGCAAACCGGATAAAAACGGGACGGGGCACTACATTGATCAACTTCAAAACAACTCCACGACCAAGCCGATCACGATGTAACAACCCCGAACCAACAAGAACCCGAGCTGGACCGCACCTTATCGTCCATGAACCGACCGGATTCGCGTCACGTTGTACTTCGGGAGGGCTTTATGTATTGGACGTTCATTCATCCAGTATGGCTTGTTTCGGGGTTTCCTTCACTATTCTTGATCTTCATAATCGTCTCAGTCATCCTTCTCTTTCTAACTTCAAGAGATTGTGTCTTGAGGTTCAGTTAGTGTCTCGATTATTTTGTGAGTCTTGCTAGTTTACTAAGCATAATAGAGCTACATATCTACCTCAGAGTGATACACGGGCTTCTGCTCCTTTTAAGTTGGTTCATTCTGATATATGGGTCGTGTCCGGTCTAGTCTTGTGTAGGCTTTCACTATTTGGTGACCTTCGTGGATAATTATTCTCTTATGCCTTTGTTTTACTTGTTGAGATCTTGTGGTTTTTATTTTTTTCGCCTTTTATATTGAGATTCATATACAGTTCTCTTTCCCCGTCTGTTTGCTTCGGAGTGATAATGCTCATGAGTACTTCTCCTCTCAGTTTACGGCTTTCTTGACTTAGCATAGTATTATTCATCAGTCTTTTTGTTCTGATACCCTCTTGAAAATAGGGTTGCGGAGCTGAAGAATCGTTAGTGGTTGGAGGTGACTTGGGCTCTTATATTTCAAACTGTCGTATATTTGATAAATTGTATGTCATCGTCTGTTCTTAAGGGGTAGATACCCTTTAGTGTGTTATTTAACTGTCCAGCCACTCCATTCTATGCCCCTTCGTGATTTTAGCTGTGTGTGTTATGCTCGGGATATCTGATCACATTTACAAAGTTGGATCCTAAGTCCTTGAAGTGTATCTTCTGGGCTATTATCTCACGTAGAAGGGGTATAGGTGCTACTCTCCTGAGTTGAGGCGATTTTGTATTCTACTGATATTGTATTCGATGAGACTACCCCATTTAGCTTTTCTTCACCTTCACATGGGTCACCATCCAAGTCATCCTCTTCAGTGGATGATCTTCTCGTCTATGGTTACGATTACATCGTCGTCGTCACCTGTTCCGATTTCTACACTTAACCCGCTGCCTACCCCTCCTCTTCGGGTATATACCCATTGCCCTTGTCAGGTTGTCATTGATTAGGTGAACCATCTAGATGAGTGTGTTTCTCCTCCTGTTGTTGCTCCTATGCCGACTACTCATGGTTTAGGTTCTTCGTTGGTTGCTCCTGGATCTGATCCTTTGCCTTCTACTATGGCTTTGTTACCGGCTGCTCCTACATCCTCTCCACCCTCTGATTTAGATCTTTCGATTGCTCTGCAAAAGGATCAGTGTAGTTGTGCTACGTATCCTATGTCTGCTCATATCTCTCATGTTGGGGTATCCTCTTCATTGCAGGCATTTGTCTATGCTTTGGACTCTGTACTTGTTCCTCGATCTTTATCCGAAGCTCTCTCTTCCCTAGGGTGGCAACAGGCAATGTGTGAGGAGATAGAGGCCTTTAAGACTAATCAGACATAGGATCTTATCCCCTTGCTTCCCGGAAAGAAGACTGTTAGTTATAAGTGAGTATTTGCTGTGAAGGTGAATCCAGATGACTTTGTTGTTCATCTCAAGGCCTGGTTTGTGACCAAAGGATATGCTCAGATTTATGATGTTTATTACATCGACACATTCTCTCCTGTTGCCAAGATAGTCTCTGTTCGTCTTCTGATCTCCTTTACGGCTTTGTACCATTGATCTTTGGATATGTTGGATGTAAAGAATACATTTCTTCATAGTGATTTGCAGGAGAAGGTGTATGTGGAGCAACTTTCCGGGTTTGTTGATGAGGGAGAGTCAGGGGTCTGGGCATGTATGTTACTTAGAGAAGTCTTTATATTGGTTGAAGTAGTCTCCCAGAGCTTGGCTTGGGAACTTTAGTTTTGTGATTCTTAACTTTAGCCTACATAGATCAGCAAAGGATCACTTAGTATTCTGTCGTCATTCCGGTGATGTTTCTTTGGCGCCATTTTCAGACTAAAGACCTTGGGTGTTTGAAGTATTTTTTGGGGATCGAGGTATTTCGCTGCAAGCGTGAGATTTTCTTATCCCAACGTAAGTATGCTTTAGACTTACTGCGGGACACTCACATGCTTGGTACTAAATTAAGTGATACTCTGATGCTTCCCGGTGTGAAACTTTTGCCTGCTGAGGGTAATGTGCTTGATGATCCAGATAGATACAGGAGATTGGTTGGCAAACTGAATTATCTTACCATCATGCGTCCTGATATTGCTTTCTCAATGAGTGTTAGCTAGTTTATGTCTTGTAGAAGTGAACAATGAGAAAGCTTGTTTTCATTCATTAAGGGTTAAACCCTTATATACTACTACATAAAAAGTACCAAAATACCCTTAGTTAACTAACACAATATATCTCATAACACTCCCTTTTAAGCTGGAGCATAGATGTTAATCATGTCCAGCTTGTTACATAAAAATCAACACGACCTCCCGCTAATGATTTGGTGAGAATATCAACCAGTTTGATCACAAGTCTTCACATGGCTCAACATTATATCACTTTTCTGGAGCTTCTCTCGAACAAAGTGGCAGTCCACCTCAATATACTTTGTACGCTCATGGATTTGAGACAATATGAACAATTAACTTACTATCGCACCACAACTGAGCGGGCCTCTGAGAAGAGTATCGCAATTCTCAACTCATCCAGTAACTGTTGAAGAAAGGAGACATCACTACTTAACTGGGCTAAGGCACGATATTCAGATTCGGCACTAGATCTAGCCACAATAGTCTGTTTCTCGCTCTTCCAGGAGTCTAGATTGCCACTAACAAATACACAATAATCCGTGGTGGACTTCCGATCAAATGGTGGACCAGTCCAATCAGCATCAGAGAACCCCTCTATACGCTGATGACCATGATCACTATAGAGTAAGCCACGACTAAGGTGCCCCTTAATATACCTGAGAATATGTATGACAGCTTTCAAATGAGGAACTCGGGGATTAGACATGAATTGACTAACCACACTGACAGAGAATGCAATATCAGGGCGAGTGATGGCAAGGTAGTTCAACCTACCCACTAGCCCCCTATATTTATCAGGATCAGCACACACCTCACAATCCTCAGGTGCAAGCTTTGTCCTTGGGAGCATAGGAGTGTCACTAAGCTTTGCACCTAGTATGTCAGTGTCCTGAAGCAAGTCCAGAGTATACTTACGCTGAGATAAAATGATTTCCCCTTTGCAACGAGTTACCTCGATCCCCAAAAAATATCTCAAGGAGCCAAGATCTTTGGTTTAAAACTGATTCTGAAGAAAAGTCTTTAGGGAGGCAATTCCTGTAGTATCACTCCCAGTAATAACAATGTCATCCACATAAACCACAAGGAGAATACAACCAGTACCAGAGTGACGAAAGAATACCGAATGGTCTTTAGCAGACCTCCTCAAACCAAAGTCCGAAATCATAAAGCTAAACCTTCCAAATCATGCTCTAGGGGATTGCTTCAACCCATATAAGGACTTCTTCAATTGACACACATGGCCAGACTCCTCCTGAGCAACCATCCCGGGAGGTTGCTCCATATAAACCTCCTCTTGTAGATCACCATGAAGAAATACATTCTGTAGGTTATATGTAGTTATGTCTTAGAGGGGGGGTGATTAAGACTAATAATTAATTTAAAAACTTATTATCCCCTCTATGAATTTTAATGATCAAATAAAAATAATTATGATCAATGCGGAAATAAAATACACGAACACAGGTTATATAAAGGTTCGTCCAAAATGGATAACACACAAAAATGGGGTACGTCCCCCCTTTCCAAGTAATCGAAGTGATCACTTGAGGAATTAATCCACTATTCCCACCTAGGATAGTCTTCTTGTTTTCGGGTACAAGAGGACCTATACAATTAATTTTTTCGGGCTAACTAATATAACCCAATCACTAGGTTTTCCTAAGGCTACCTAGACACCGAATCCTAGAATTTTATCCGGGCTAATTCTACAATCCCTTCTTGAGAGACTCTCTCAAGGAATCAAGTACAAATAAAATAATCAAGGTTTTAGTGAAATTAATTCACTACACAATTAGAGCACTCTAAACAAGCTTGACAAATAAATTATCAAGGACAAAGCTTGCTACAGAAATCAAAATCAATCAACAGCCCTATTATATGAAATTTGATATACCAAATTTAGGGTTGATGAGGGTGAGAAGAATTGATGAGATTGTGAAGTCTTCCAAGATAACAATGGAGATGATGAAGCTTGTAGAGACTTGAAATCTTGAATTTCAGCTTTAATTCTTATCTTGAGAATCACTTGAAAAAATCTCACGAAATTTGCCTAAAAAATTGCCGAATTGATGCTCTGCTTGTTGCTTGCCCTGTAGCTGGCTTTTTGTTCCTTGAAAACTAGTCGTTGGTCTGCTAATGGTTTCCGTTGAATTTGTAACAAAAAATAATAGCCGTTGGATCTAATTAAAATTTTAATCTGCGGTTCAGAATCGTCGGGCTCCGGTCAACCACTTGGGGTTAAAGTGGTCGACCACTTGATGTTTAGTGGCTAATGGAATGCTGAGCACAACCGATCAACCACCTGCATCATACACTGGTCGACCGCTTTTTAGATGACTCCTCTGATCTTTTGTGCAAAACAACCGGTCGACCACTTGGCTATGGCAATGGTCGACCGCTTCTCTATGGCTGGGAAAAAAATGATTTTCCTGCAACTTGAAACTTTGCATAAATATACAAGCACATATACTAGATAACAATGTGAGTCCAAATGTCATGGTATAATCATGATAATCAAAAAATAAATATTAATTGAACAGGCATGATTAAATAAAAGTATGGGTGATCAATATAAATGGGACAATGTGAATTTTATACATAAGTCATAAAACAAAATCATAATCATCAAAAATCATTTGCAAATAAATAATCGATGATAATCATTAACAATTATATACTGTTATACCCCGTGTTTTTATGTCCAATTTATATTGTTCTATGCTCATTATGATTGATTTATCATGTTGGAGACTTTTTCGTTTTTCGGTGAATAGTGTTTTACGTGAATAGTGTTCTCGGGTTTTAATATGGCCATTTTGCTACTTTTTGCGTCGCATATCGTACGATCGATTTGAGGATACCGACATGACCGGGATGATGAGACGTGACCAACGAGTACCATATTGACGTATGTGGATTTCACCGATTTTTCAGGATTTATCGGGTTGTAATGTGACGGTTTTTGAGATTTCGATTTTGGGTTCGTTGTGACCGTAATTTAATTTCATGATTTTTGGTGGTAAGTTTGAGGCATTTAGGATTGGTTTCTACGGACTTGGGCGTGTTTTAGATCGTTAAGTGGGGTTTGATGGTAGCCGGTTTTGTTGATTTTATGGTTTAAAGCATTTATTGCTTTGGTGGAGTATGGGAGTCGTTATAATAGGTGTTGGGGGTTCTTTTGGGGCTGAATTCAGCCATCCCTTTGCCCCCCTCCCCCTTGGTTCATGAGTTTGAATGTGTTTTTCATGGATGCTAAGTTATGTTTAGCTTGAGTTGGTTGATGTATGTAGGTTTGGCATGATTTGTTTTGTCATTTGGGACTTGTGTGAGGTGTTGATATTGAGTTTATGATGAGTTTGCACATGATTCTTGCTTGATGATTGGCTTTAGGTTGTTTTGGTTGATTTGGTTTTTCATGGTTGTGATTATGTGTTAAGCATGTTGGTGATGGTTTCTTTTGGCTTGATTAGCTTTGTTGCATGTTTTGTGAAGTGTTTGAGGCTTTGGATTGAGTAGAGGATGATTTTTTCTTGAGATTCGTGCTTGGAGGAAGTCCTGTTTTTCTGCAGAATACAGGGCCAGATATCGGGCTAAATTAGCCGGATATCCAGATCCCTTAGGAAGAGTTTCTGTCTCCGGATGCACGATTTGGGCAGATATCTAGCTGATGGTGACCGGATATCTGGCCCTGGGAGCTGTGATTGGGCTGATTTATCCGTTTGTTTTCCGATTCTTTTATTTCAATTAGGGAAGGGTCGGGGATCGACCCTAGACCCGTGTTTGAGGATCTTCGAGATGTAAATTGAGGTGATTGAGGATTGTTTAGAGTGTTGATTGTTGTTTTATTGATTACCAGTTTTGAGACTGATAACAATTGAAAAAACAGTTATCACTTTGTGCGTCACAGTGACGTCAACACCCATCCTGTCACGCAAAACCTGTACGTCACGTTAGCTGGAGCTAGGAGCTTGCAGGTCACAGCTCGCCCTGCCTGAGAACTACACAGGTAAAAGCTCGTCAGAGAGGTTTCGAGGTCTTCCTCGAGGTTGCTCCTACGATGCTTAAGTCAGAAAACCTGTAAATTTGGAGATCTGAAAGATAGGAAATTTCAGAGATATATAAGAATACCTTGAAATCTGGATCTAGAAAACAAAGGTGTAGGGGGATATTTATAGAAAAACTTCGAACTTACAAAAAGTCCAAAATACCCCTTGGTCGCCACGTGTTAACTTCTTAGCGGAGCCACGTGTCGAACTCTGAGTGGAGCCACGTGTCGCATTCTAAGTGGAATGATGTGTCAACTTCTTAGCGGAGCCATGTGTCGGGCTGTGAGTGGAGCCACGTGTCGGGCATCCAATTTATAAATCGGGCAGTTGTTCTTCTCAATCGAGCAACGATTGTCGGACAGTCGAGCCATGGGGCCCATATGCGGGCTGCGGACTTCGTCCTGTGGGACCCACCCTTAGTCGTGGGGCCCACATACGGGACCCACCTCGGCCCGTGGGGCCCACCTGTGGTCTGTTGCGGCCTGTGGGACCCACATACGGGACCCACTTTTGGTCGTGGGGCCCACATGCGGGATCCACTTCGGCCCGTGGGGTCCACTTGCGGTCTTCGACTTGCGGCCTGTGGGACCCACATGCGGGACCCACCCTGGGCTGTGGGGTCCACCTGTGAGCTTCTTTTCTTTTTTGGGCCCACCTTGGATTGTTTGTCTCTTTTGGGCCACTTGGACTCTCTTAAACCTTGTGGGTTTTGATGAGTTTGTCATACCGAAGTCCTGTCATACTTGAACAAACCTGAATATAAATAGGATATTTTTCATGTGTTATCATAGACTATAATAACGAATTAAAAAAATTTAAAAATGAATTTAAAAAATGATCGTGATACTTAGTTCACCGACCAGATCTGGTCAATCGGATCTATCAGATTTAATCTGTCTGGTTACTGGCTTGTCTGTCCTTCTGATCAGCTGTCTGTCGGTGGCCAAATATCCTCGATTGTTTGACTATTTGCTCAACTGCTTTATCCGGTCAAAGGTATGGTAATTTCGCAACATCAAGTTGAATCCTAAACCAAAAATTTTAGATTTAACCGACAACATGTTGTTAAAATAGATTGGGGAATAATTAGCATATCTATTTTAAAAATATATCTATATTAGACTTGTTATTATCGTGATAAAAAATAAAATAAAAATAATTTTTTTTAAAAAAGAATTAACTTTTAGAAAATAAAAAAATAAAAGAAAAAAGAAAAGTTAAAGAACAACGAAAATTAAAAAAATATAAAAAAACAAAAAAACAAAATGAAAACCTGCCGGCCACCTTAGCTGTCCCATTTTTTTTTTTGGGCCGTTAGTTGATCTCTTAAAATTTTATACGAAGGTTGTCATGTTGCCGTAGAAGTGGAGGAATCGAATGAAACATAGTACACTCGACCAAACGTGAACCCTCATCGTTTCAGTTTACTCCTTTCCCACTTTCTAGACTCTTCCTCGTTTGCCACACAACACCACAAAAAATAATCTCCTCTCTTCACTCAATCTTCTTCTCCCTAACAATTCTCCGCGTCCCCGTTTTCCATTCTCTCTAGAACCCAATAAAAAGGATTTTTTTTTTTTTTTTTTTGTCGAAGCAATCGAATCGAATCGAATCCCCTAGCTTTGAAACCCTAAGTGCGACTAAAACCCTGGGAAAACTGAAAATCGAAGGTCAGTGTGGGAGATTTTAGGTTTGAATCGAGGCGTTCTTCCTTGCAATTGGTTGAATTTGGTGCATTGTTGCTCTGTCCAATGTCGGCGTCGTGTGGTCGCAGTCGCAGCGGAGACCGGTTCTATAATCCGCCGGCGGTGCGCCGGCAACTTCAACTGCAGCGGCAGCAGCAGCAGCAACAGGAGCAGCAATTGGTGTTGCAGAAGCAGAAGCAACAGGATAAGCAGGAAAGGCAGGAGAAGCAGCAGCGACATCATCAGAAGCCGTCGTCGACTGCGACGAGTTTGGTCGAGTCGGAGAGTCGCACTCGGACTGAGTCAAACGATTGTGCGTCTTCTACCAGGACGCCGCCTCCTTCGTTTTCTTGTTATTCCAGTTCTGTAGCATCCAATTTGACGAATTTGGATCGGTTCTTGGAGCACACCACTCCTTTTGTTCCAGCACTGTACTTCTCTAAGGTATTGAAGCATGATAGTTGGGGATGCGCATTAGGGTCTTCTTACTGAAAAGTACCTGTCAGTATTTGAGTCCCTGGCCTGTCCTTTTGATGAATTGCCTTAAAAATGACCTTTTGTTGATAGTGGGCTCTAATGGCATATGGATGACGGACCTAACTTGGTGAACTAGTGGATTGTGTTGTTGATGCATTGCTGCATTTTAGTTGTTTTACAGTAATAAAATGTGCATGGATCAGAAGCATTGTGTTTAGAACTGCTGGATTTGCATTTGTCGACAGTGATAGGCAGCATGAGTAGTTTTGTTATTATGTCTGATGAGCTTGATATGCATTTATTTGGCAAATACATTTCATGGTCTGATTTATTTGTTTCAGTTCAATAGAGTTGTAATTGATTGATCATAGAAGTCTGTCTGTGTATGATTGTTGTTGTTTTACGATGCTTGGGTTTTTGATAGACGAGCATCAGAGGATGGGGAAACCTGGAAGATGAGTCTCAACCTTACTTTGTGCTTGGGGATCTTTGGGAGTCTTTTAAGGAGTGGAGCGCATATGGGGCTGGAGTACCTCTGCTGTTAAACGGAACTGATTCTGTTGTGCAGTACTATGTTCCATATTTGTCTGGAATTCAGTTGTACATAGACCCATCTAAGCCTTCCCCAAGGATAAGGTGAGCATCTATGCCCGTGCTTTATTTTTTCTTCTTTCATGCTTGCTTTATCTCAATGTTTTGTTTGGTTAGGTGAAGAGTTCGTTTATTTCTTGAGACTCATTGGTGTGAGGTGTATATGCTGCTTTTCATTTCTTTGCTACAATCTCACGTACAAAACTCATATTCCTATAAGCCTTATAATGATTTCATGTTATGAATCTGTCCAGGGTAATATCTTATTGAACATGATATGCTAAACAATAAGGTAAAGATTCTTTTTGCAGGAAGACTTGCAAGTATTTTCTTTGTTGTGGCTGGAAACAATGGAATGTATCAATGATTGATTAATGGGGTTCTCATCTGTCCCTATGTTTTGGAGGATGAGGGTTGATGTATTGGGGGCCGCTCCATTCTCAGTTCATTAGCCTAAACCAATGAAACTATCTCTGTTCGATCCTTCAGGCTGGGAGCTTGTGATATTTGACTCTCCAACATGTGTGACACAGACCTTGTTTCTATCCACACTACTCAAACTGTGGACAACTACAAAAGCTGAAAAATTATAACAAATAAGGGCCTTTGCAGAGTAGTCAATTTCATCATCATCATCATGACTTATTCTCACTAGGTGGGATTGGCCGCACGTATCCAAAAGTACACGTGCATGTGAGATCCGAGATCCGAAAAATATAATGTGTTGGTTGTCGGTTACCTAATACACTGCTAAAAACTAACTCAGAGGTTAGGGTAGAGCAAAATAACTTTATATATAATAACGAATATAGTAATACATGAACGAAAAATATAAATAATGGCGGCAATGTATGGGCCCTAAAGTACTGACGCACACATCACTAAAGGTGCAGTGTAATTGCACTCTCGCAAATACAATACTCAAAGAATATAAGACAGTAGCAGAGGTCATAAAAATAAAAACGCAACTCATGCAAATGGAAAAACATTGAACGATAGAGGACAGTAAAACTAAAGGTATAACAAGTTACTATCAGACCCTAACAATAAAGTAACCCGACTGATGTAACACGCCTATCGTCCACTAAGTGGGGTCAAATTGCAATAATTTGTCTCCTCCATCCTTTCCGATGCATATCATCTTCTATGATGAGTTGCAACATGGCTAAGTCCTTACGGATCACTTCCCCCTAAATTATCTTTGGACGTCTTCGATTTCTTATACTCTCTAACACCAAGGACTCCACCTGTCTAACAGGTGCATCCACCGGTCTCCTCTACATGTGGCCTGCCCAATGTAGACATCTATTCCTCATCTTATCAACCACTAATAACACCCAATTTGCCGACGTATTTCCTCATTCCTCATTCTCTCTCTGCGGGTAGCTCCACACATCTATCTTAACATACACATCTCTGTCACCGCCATCCTCTGTGCGTGACTCTTCTTGATCGATCAACATTCTATCCCGTACAATAGAGCTAGTTGAATTACTCTTCGATAAAATTTACTCTTCAACTTCAAAGGGTCAACATTCTATCCCGTACAATAGAGCTAGTTGAATTACTCTTCGATAAAATTTACTCTTCAACTTCAAAGGTACTCGTCTATCACATAAGACGCCTGAGGCGGCTCTCCATCTCTGTCAACCTGTGTTTATCCTATATGTTACGTCCTTGTCGATCTCTCCATCGTCCTGTATAATCGATTCTAAATACTTAAACTTATTAGGTCTATGGACATTTCATCCATCCACTATAACTAAGGGAGCATCCTCCTCCTCCCTCTTAAATGTGCACCAAATATACTTTATCTTACTCCTACTAATCCATAACCCTTTAGTCTTAAATGATGTCGTCCACCTCTCAACTTATTTTCTACACCCTCTCTAGTCTTATCTATCAAAACAATATTATCCGCAAAAAGCATGCATCTCGTAAACTCGTTTAACATTGCTATAAACAAGTATGGACTTAATGCTGACCCCTGATACATACCAACGGTAACCTGAAAGTCACGAGAGAGCCCTCCAGCCGTCCTAACACATGTCGTCGCCCCTGCATACATATTCTTAATGACATCAATATATTTTTTACTCACTCCTTTCTTTTGTAATACCCACCACACCACTTCTCGCGTCATCCTATCATATGCCTTTTCAAGATCGATAAAAGACTAAATGTAGATCTGTTCTATGCTCTCTAAACTTCGTCATTATCCCACGCATAATATGAATGGCTTCCATAGTAGAACGTCCTGGCAGGAACCCAAAGTGATTATCGGCCACCCTAGTTTCTCTACGCAACCTCCATTCGATCATTTTTTCCCATAACTTCATAGTATGACTCGTATGCTTAATTCCTCGATAGTTTGTACACTTCTGCACCTCTCCCTTATTTTTATATAACGGAACAATCGTACTTCTCCTCTAGACACCCGACATCCTCTCCTTCAAGATCATGTTAAACAGCCCACATAACCAAAGCACTCCGATCTGCCCTAAAATCTTCCAAACTTCAATCGGCACGCCATCTGGACCGAATGTCTTCGTACAACCCATATTCTTCAACACATTCAATTTGAATGGTGTATTTTCTATCTTCAAGATCATTTTAAACAACCTACATAACTAGAGCAGTCAATTTGAATGGTGTATTTTTTTATCTTCAACTCTTCTCGTAGATCCTGACTGCTGCTGTTTTCCTGAAGAGTAGAAAATTAAAGTTCATTGTCCACTGTCCTGCGATCTACTTATATCATATGTTAAAGATCCGTGGTCTACAGAAGCCCTTGATCATATGTTAAAGATCTGTGGTCTACAGAAGCCCTTGACTTCACGGTGACTTTTGTCCTGCATCATATTTCTTTTTCATCTATAGGTAGTATCGGTTGAACTTTACTTCAGAGATTTGGCATGATGATTACTTCTAATTCTAGCCTAGCAGTGATTGCATCCATGTTGATATTGCTACATTGACATAGTGGCAAACCGGGTAATTTTTTTAATTTTAGAATACCTTTTTTTCTGTTATGAGATGATTTTATTCACCCTGAAAAGAAGAACATGATTTGATTGAAGGCAAGTATGGAGAATAGAAAACAGATATTCATCTTAAGGAGCAGAATCATAGCAAAATTTCAGTCTTTATGCCCCCTAAGTGGAGCTGGCTACATTGATTTGTAGCTTACTTTCAGCTGGGAAATTTACTTGAAACCTAAAATAGCAATATCGTATCTGTGTGGTTTACTTAAACTTGTTCCCACTCAGTCCTTTTAGCAGTATCTCCCATAAGAAAAATATTATCAATGATTAACTAGAACGAAAAATATGTTAGATGTGAGTCCAAACTATTGATTTTGTATGCATGCTTGCGTTCAAACTCAATTGTTCTCTATGCTTTCACTAGGTTCTTGTTTTAAGCATGTTTACGCATTCACTTGTGCTATGTGATGTACACTTTTTTCAACTGTAGTTCGTTAATTCTTTAGTTAGAAATGGCTAGGTTAAGATGCCCTAGTTTATTACTTTATTATACCCTTTGCATAAAGTTCACTTTTTATGTTCAAAAGGTTTGGTATTTTTATGTTGATTTGTCATGGCTTAACGGAAGAGATGGCACAAAATAGAAGGGTGTGGGGTAGTCATATCCATGTATTGTAGCCAACCCCCCCTAGTGGGATAAAGGCTTGGGTGCAGTGTTTTAAAAGACACAAAGGCGTATCGAGACGAAAAGAGCTCCTAGACACACAAGACGAAGGCGCACTCCTAATCGAAGCAAGGTGCACAAAAAAATAAAGTATTTTCAATATGCGAGGAGAGCAAAAAAATTAAGCATGAATCATTAATATAATAACTAACATCATAAATGACATAATATTAGAAGTCCAACAAATAATTACTAGCTACTAAGTACTAAATTAAGTGAAACCACATAGGAACATAGTGTGGCACGATTCTAATCAAAATCAAGTTTCAAAGCTAAAAAGTTAACAACTTAAAACAATAAAAATTCTTCATCAACAACACAATCACTTGTCAATTCTTCATCAACAACACAATCACTCGTCAGGAAGTGTTGACAAATCCTCTTCATTCAAATCTTTATCCACATTAACACCAATATCTGCTTCCACATAAACAAGTTTTTCATAGTTTTCTCATCAATTGTTTCCAATGATATAAGCTTCTTGAGCTCCTTGGCCTCCCTTTTTACATTCAGGTTTAGAACTTGATGTATGAACGGTTGTATTCCTAGTGCGGTAAATAGGTTTAATGCCCCACTGGCTCTACCAACTGCTCCCCAAGTAAAAAAAAAATCATCATCTTCAAACACAAAATTATTCTTATCATTATCACAATCTTCATCCAATCTACCAAGTAACCATTAATTGGATTCATCAATATTATCTAAGATAAGTGGATCTACGATATCATTGTATCGACTTCTCAATGCTCTATTATATTTCACATACACCAAATGATTGAGACGTTCTTGGGCCAATATATTTTTTTTTTTTTGTTGTGCAGCTGCAACATCTATATTACATTGTGAAGATTTTGAATCTTCATATAGCTCCTCTCTAATATACATGTCAAATCATCTATCTATCCTCTATCTTCTCATTTTCACTCTCTCCTCTTTTCCCTCTCCTCTCTCTTCATTTTCTCTTACTTTCAATCACACTGAATTTTTTTAAAAAAATATTATTGATAAAATTAAAAATATTATAGTCAAATTCTTAAATTTTTTTAGATGATGTAGTGCTTATCGTGTCGAAGGCACGAGCTTCCGCTAGTAAAATAAATACGTCATGCCAATATAATGAATATTCAAGATTCCTAACTCTTTTTTTCTAAAATAAATGCAAAGGTTTACATGCACAAAAATACTCTAATTTCTCTTACAACCCGTAACATTATATGTGAGGTTCAAGATCTTTTGTGCAAATTTTTGCTAGTTTGGAGTCAATATTCCATATGAACTCCACCATTCAGCTGCTCATTTAACAAGTACATAAGTAACATTAATACGCCAAACACCTTAAAGGGTATAAAAGATAGACGAGATAAAAAAAAAATGGATTTGAGCAAAATCACTCATGTCTTATAGCCAACCTTTCACCGAAAACTCCTTCACTTCTCTTGTATAAAGTCAACTCCCTCATGATTTTATCTTGAATTTCCAATACCGGATTCAACTTTTCCACGCACTTGTACAAACCCACCATAATTTCTTCATTTTGCTCGATAGTAGGATCATTATAATAGTATTGAGGATTCAAAAAATACCCGGCTGCATGCAATGGATGATGAAGTTGACAAGACCATCTTCTATCAATAATCTCAACAATTGTTTGAAACCTCTCCTCCCTCTCATTGAATGACTTGATAATAGTCTCTTTTGCCTTATCCATAGCCTTGTATATGTACCCCATGGCTGGCACCTTCTCACCGTCAACCAATCTAAGCACCTTAACCAATGGTGCGGTCGATTTGAGGGCATAAATAATATTATTCCAAAAGCTAGGCATAGTAATAGTAGACACGGCTTTCTTTCCAACTTGAAAAGTTGCTCACTTGCTCGTCCTCCATTCATCAGAAACAAACATTTTTCTCAAACTATACTTACGCTCATGAATTGATTTCAAAGTTAGAAATGCTAAGGCGCACAAAAGGCGCACCAAAAGACACACAAGGCGGGCGCCTCACTGAAGGCGCCTCACCTCAAGGGTGCCAAGGCGCGGGGGGTGCGCCTTGTGTCCGAGGCGTGCCCAAGGCGCGCCTTATAAAACACTGGAGACTACGAATTCATATGAACATTCTAATCTTCAAGAGGCTCAAACCTAATCTTTTGATTAGGTTAGAGCGGTGCGTGTTAGATAGCCGACAGGCAACGTACTATATTTGTCTTGATGATGATGATGATGATTCTAATCTTTAAGAGCTTGCAGGAGAAACAAAGAAGAGGAATTCTAAAGCAAGTAAAAATTATATTCCTTGCCAACTACATTAAAAAGTAAACAATGCAAATGAAATCAAGGTCCATATTTTAGTTATCGCTCCTCTAACTACATGCCAGAACTTGAAAAGCAAAACATATCTATATCATTGAGGAATCAATATCCATTTTCTTCAAAGGGAAACCTACAATAAAACAAACACAAACACAAAAAACTTCTTTGCACTAAAAGGGTAACAATGTTTGTACTCGAACACTCGGCCTTATTTTACAATTCAGGCATAATTTGGAAATAATATGCTTGTTTTCCCAAGCTCAAGACAAATAACAAGCTATAAACTGAATTTAAAGGGGCAAGATAGAGACAACCAATGGTCTCAAATGAACAACCTTTGCAGTTTGCACTAGTCCAAAGAGAAACCAAAATTACCTCTGAACCTGAACCAGCAAATCGCTTAGTATAGCATCTTCTGTAGATGGACCTTGCTTCTTTAATATTCCCGCTTTCTATCTCCATTGCTATGTAACTCTTCCAAGCTTCTATTGATGAACCACTAGAAAATCGAGCCAACCAAAAAAAAATAAAAAAATTGATAATCCAAGCTTTAACTTGCATAGATGAATTGGACAAACACAAACCTGATCCTCAAAAAGCTCTCCCAAACTCCACGTGCAGAAACAATATCTTTCCCCAGACTCACCTCTAAACGACTCCAATAAACATGCAAATGCAGCAAGTCATCTGTGCCCTTTAAGCTAGTAGAAAAGTAATCAGACGCACGCTGCACCAAAGAAAGTTGTTATCGGGCATAGTTGTAAAAATAAATTACTCAAACACAACAAGATCAAAACAAGATATACAGTCAAGTACTGCACAAATGAAGTGAAGCACACGAGTTACAGAAGCAAAGCAAATCACAAAGTTAATGCACGACAGGAGCCCCTATTGTATGTTCTGAGACACAATTATGATCTCTGTATAACGATGGGCGTCGGGGATCTGAAGAATGATGATGCAGAACAAGGAAGAAGGACAAGGGAAGAGACTAAGGGAGGAACAGGACAGGAATAGAGAAGTCAGGGAGAAAAGGAGACAAATATAGAGGAGAAAGATCTCATAAGTCCATATTAAGTCACTCCAATGGCATAACAAGTCTCGGCTGAAACCTAAAAGATGGACTGTTCACATAGGAATAAACATCCTTTTGTTTAGCAAAAGCAATAGCAAAAGATATCGATTACACAACCAGTTTATACAAACATGGTGGGCCACAGCAAAAACCATATATCGGATATCCAGCCATTGGATCAAAACAAAATCAAACATAGCAGCTTGAATTGGATATGGACTGAAAATAGAGTGAAGAATCAAATCTGAAAAAAAAACAATCTGAAGGTCTGCTTGAACTTATTTTTTGCCTTGTTCTTCAACAGATTAGTTGAATTATGTGACATGCTCTGAACAGGATTTGAGTGAATTTTGTTAGATTCCTGCTGAGAGACAAACTAAATCCAATCCATGCCATCTGGTACGACCAAATACACCAGAATACCAAGGAAGGGGATCAACTGATATGTTGCAACTAGTAGATTGATCTTTTGAGTATCATCATCATCACGGCTTCCCACTGAGTGGAAACAGCCACATGTATCCGTATTTTTCAATCCGTTCGATATAAAGTATCCGTTATGGTAAGTTGCAACATGGTAAGGTCGATACGAATCATTTCATCCCATGTCTTTTGTCTCTTCTACCTTCCAACACAGTGAACTTCACTTTTTTAACAGGCGCATCCGACGATCTCCATCTTAGGTGTCATGGCCAACACAGACATCCCTTCATCATCCTATCAACCACCGGTGTTACGGATCTCCTCATTTTTTATTTTCTTCCTTCGAGTAACACCGCGCATCTACCCAACATATGTATCTCTGTTACCATCATTTTCTATGCATGACTCTTCTTGATCGGCCAACACTTTAGCCTATAGAGTAAAGCGGATTTAATCGCAGTCCAATAAAATTTACCTTTTAACTCACATTAATCTTGTGTGTCATCAATCTCCACATCATCCTGAATAAGAGATCCTAAATACATAAATTAATTTGTCATATGAACACCCCATCCATCCACCAACACTTGTAGGACACCTTACTCCTCACCCCCAAACGCACATCTTATATACTCCGTCTTAATCCTACTAATCCAGAGTCCTTTAACCTCCAAGGTAACCATCCATCTCCTTAACTTATCTTTGACATTTTCTCAATTTTATTCATTAAAACAATATAATCCGCAAAAAGCATCCACCAAGATGCTTCCTCACACACATCCTTCACGAGCTCATCTAGGACTATTACAAATAAGTATAGACTCAATACTAACTCCTGGTGCACACTAACGGTGACCGAGAAGTCGACAGTGAGTCTTCTGACCGTCCTGACACAAGTCATCATCCCTATATACATATCCTTAATGACATTAATATATTTTTACTCACACCTTTTTTTTTGTAACACCCACCAAACCATTTCTTTCGGTATCTTATCATACTTCTCAAGGTCAATGAAGACCAAGTGAACATCAGTTCTCTTCTTCCTAAACTTCTCCACCATACCACACATAAGGTGCATAATCTCCATAGTAGAGCGCCCTGACATAAACCCAAATTGGTTCTCAACTACTCTAGTCACTCTCCACAATCTCGGCTCAATCACTTTTTTCTATAATTTCATAGTGTAACTCATAACTTTATCACTTCGATAGTTAGTGTTATGAGACCAACTCTACCAAAAGATCGACTTAATAGTAGAAGACTCATGGATAATATTTATTTTAACACGCCCCTTCACGCGAATGTCGCTTTTTGGACTTGAAGCGTGATTGTGCACTGGCCCATCTCATCCAAGTGCTAAATAAATGGGGGTCGCGCTCGCAGGACTCGAATTTGTGACATTTTGGTCACGCCTACTCTGATACCATGTTAGAAAACCAACTCTAACAAAAGATCGACCTAATGGTACAAGGCCCATGAATAATATTTATTTTAACAGTTAGTAAACTCCTGCATATCCCCCTTATTTTTATAGAGACACAATTGTACTCTTTAACTAATTGTCCGATATCTTCCCTACCAAGATCCTATTAAACACACACAACCACGCCACTCCAACCTGACTT
>JAOWBR010200865.1:0-27850 GCA_028571145.1 Dionaea muscipula
TTTTCAAGAACTCTACTTTTCTTGAAGATTGATCAGTGAAGTGGGAGACCACGAAGGACTGAAAGTCAGTGAAGCCACGGTTGTGAAGGAGCTGCATTTTGTGAAGCAACACGGTTGTGAAGGACAAAGCCAGCAGTTGAAGCAAACCAAGGGTGAAGGACTGCAGCTGGTGAAGCAACGAAGGTTGCAAAGGACCAGACAGTGCGGTAGCAGTTGAAGGCCATTCGGTTGAAGGAGTTGCAAAGGGTTTTTGACAGTGTTCTAGCACTGTTAACTATTGTATTGGGTGTATCGACATACAATAGAGAAATTCCTCCTAACCACAAGGAGAAGAGAGGAGTAGCAGATCATAGAACATCTTATACATACCTTCCACTACTATCCGAGCCAGTTCCGGATGATAGACGACATGAGATAGTCATTGTTTGGGTTAACAATTGTCACTTCGTCCACATGTTTATGTACCCCAATTACCCAGTCCTCCCAGTATGACCACATTGGTATGAACACGAATCGTCAACGTCAAAAGGGTGGATAGAAAAATATGAATTGGGTTTACGTTTGTGTGATGTACTATTTGGTGTTCGTCATTAAATATCATTTGTAATTTATAAGAGTATTATTAATATAAGTAAAAAATTTTAAAAAAATTTAAAATACGTATAAACTGTAGTATACTATCGTATAGTTACTTTTTAAAATCTTTTTAAAAGATGATCAAATGATATACTACCGTTATTTGAGACCTAAAATAATAGTATATTACCATTTTATTTAAGAATTCGAAAAAAATAATAAACGACAAAATTGTGAACATCCCCCTGAAATAAGGAAGCCAGTAAGCCACCGTGCGTCGCCCTCGTGACCGGGGGCGAAGACGTAGATGGATTGACTGACACAAGACGAAAAAGAATAGGACATGGAAACCCAAGAAGAGAACACAGGTCTCGCCGACGATGGCTCCATAGCCACCCTTAAAGAGATGCGCCAACAGCTGGAGACTCGAATCCAGGCTCGCCGCAGCAATCAGCAGGAGCTCATCGCCTCCCTCCACACGCTAGTCCCCGACCTCATCTCCTCCCTCAATCTCTCTCTCCAGCTCGTATCCTCCTTCAATCGCCGCCCCTTCACCCCTCTCTCTTCTCCAAACCCAAGCCCCAACCTCATCCTTCCCCTCAAGAAGCCGTTCCCGGAGATCCACCGTTCCGCTGAGCCAAAATCCCCTGCTCCTCCGAAGCTGAGCTCCGAGCCGCCGACCAAGACTCGCCGGACTGATGGGGGCCAGGAGAAGGCCAAGGTTAGAGACAGTGGGAGCCGGCTATCGATGGTGCGGTCGATGATCTCTGCGTGCTTGTTGGATAGGGTGCCATTCATGGCGATAGATTCGTCGACATTGCTAAGGAAAATGGAGAATAACCAGACAGTTACTGCAGCGGATAAGGTGGCTTTGAGGGAATTGGGAGGAGAGTCTGGGGCTATATTGGCAGTAGAGATGGCTTTGAGGTTAATAGCGGAAGAATTTGGGGGAGTGGAGCTGGAGGAGTTCATGGTCAATGGGAAAACTGGGTTGATGGTGATGAACATTGATAGGATGAGGCTTGTGAAGGAGTTGCCTGAGAATGCTCTACAGAGGCAACGTGAGGTAGAATCTAGCTCAGTAGAGGTGAACAAAGATTGCAGAAGTACTGGTGGAAGTGGTGGTTTTAGCAATGATGTTGGAGACGCAAATGGGGCTGGTTTTGGCATGGGAGTAGGGTTAATTCCTAGGCCGCCAATGTCCGAATTGTGGCCCCTCGTGCCAGGGGACCTGCATTTTTCCAGCATGCCGCCATTGTTTCCTGGGCCAGGGTCAATGACGGGGCCCATAGATGGGTCTATGGGATTGGGGTTATTGGGAGTGCCAAGAGGATTTGGTGCGCCTTCACCTCAGATACAGCCTTTCGGCCCTAATCCTCTGATGGGTGGGCCAAATGCTGCAGCCACTAAGCAGAATTCTGAGGAGGAGGTTATGAAGGATCTTGAAGCATTGCTGAATAAAAAGTCTGTTAGGGAGTTGCAGAAGTCTAAAACTGGGGAGGAGCTTTTGGACCTGATTCACCGTCCAACTGCCAAAGAAACCGCTGTTGCTGAAAAGGTGGTTAAAGATTTATGTTATTTGTAAATGCACCCATCATCTCATAGTGCATGCATCATCTCATAATGCTAGTTAATAACGGTGAAATGTGTTGCTTCCATAAAGTCAGTTTGTGTTCTGAGTGTGATGAGGTTCTTCCTGCTTTTAAAGTTTGATAGATTTTCAGGTTAACTTATTGGGGATTAGGAAGGTGACATTTGGGAAATGAATCAAGTGCTGCTCACTGGGAGCCAATCTTCTGTTGAAAATCTCATTAGGTTTACATAAATAATGACTAGATAGCTTCTGCATCTTCAATGTATCACATGCATTAGTTTTGTATATGTTCTATTGCTCGTGTGACATTGAAGAAATTTGATGCTAAGAGAATAGTTGTGGAGCTGGAGTATTATTAGTACTCATGGATATAACCCCAATTTATTGTTGTAAGAGGGGACGGATGTTGTAAATGACTCCCTACGTTGCAATAGTGAGATGCCTAAAAGCATGACAAATCAGTTATGGGAAGCATTATGATGAGGAGATGAGGGAGCAAGCATTTACAATGAGAGTTTTCCCATTTAAGGGTAGCAAATGAAATTTTGGTGTATATCTTTTAATGCTAGAGTAACTCACTATCTGTAGTTCAGAAATTTAAAACCCTTAAATAGAGTGTGTTATCATTTAAGGGTGGCAAATGAAATTTTGGTGTATATCTTTTAATGCTAGAGTATCTCACTATCTATAGTTCAGAAATTAAAAACCCTTAAACAGAGATACTGATGTTCTAGAGAAGGGGAAACTTCAATTGATATGAACGATTTTCTTGGAAATGAGGAATATTGTTGAAAACCTTGATGTTACATATCAATTAAGAGATAAGCATGATCATGAAATGATCTTGATCTATGTTACTCTGTCTTGGGCATGCATAGAAACAATTTCTTATGAAAGAATTTATTTGCTGTATCCCATTGAAAAAAGTATGTACAAAGTGGTTGCATATATAATAACCCTAGCAATAGAAAAGGAAACTAACTAGGCTATCTACCACTTCCCATGATTTAAGGAATATTTTAACAGAATAGAAAACTAACCAAATCAGCCTAATTCTAGCGATGCAAATGGTTATAAGGCCTCCTAAAAAATTGGTTGTACTCTAATCATGTTTTCTCACACTCACAGTCCCTCTCAAGGTAGTGAGTGGATGTTTTCCATTCCCAACTTGGATACAAATGAAACACTGAGCTAATTAACCAGTATGTACATCTGCAAGTTGGCCATGTGTTCACATGCGAGAGGTACAAATGAACATGCTCCCACTTTCTATGTTTCTTTTGCCTCAATCACCAAACCTCCATTTCTTTTGAACAAAATACACTTTTCCGGTGTCCCTTTGACATACTATAACACTCAGATTATGCATGAACTAGCTAATCACACTCACTTTGTATGCTATGTTCGGTCGTGTATGCTATATCCGGTCGTGTATGAGAGGAAGAAAGAGTTTTCCTAGGTGTCAATACATTTCCTTATTTACTACAACTTCTTCCTTTGCCATTCCAAGTCTAAGATTTGGGTCTATTGTAGTAGTTGTTGGGTTGTTTTGCTAGTTTGCATGTTGTTTTGCGTGTTTCTTTAAGGAGATCAGTAACATACTTCAATTGGGAGATAAAAATGTTGTGCCTAGAGTGAGCCACCTCAATCACAGGAAAATTTAGCCTTCCCAATGCTTTGATCTCAAACTCCTTTGCCTAACATTGATTTATAAGTTCTCTCTCTTTATCATCATTCCCTGTTGATATTATTCCTCGTCACAATAATCAACGTGTTGTGACTCGCCCCCTGAAGATTAGTGTTTAATGAAAGTATGTGATCACCTTGGCTTTGTCTACACCCAAAGCAATCGTAACTCTCGAAAATCTTCCAAACCATGCCTGATGAGACATAAACCGACTAACCATGCTGGTCGAGAAGGAAATATTCGAGCGAGTGATGGTGAGGTAATTCAATTTATCCACAAATCGCTTGTACCTATTGGGATCACCACACCCCTCGCCATCCCTCAAAGCAAGCTTCACTCAGAGCATCGTAAGAGTATCACTACGCCTCGCATCCTCCATACCAGTATCCTAAAGCAAGTCGAGAGCGTACTTCTACTAGGACAAGAATATACCTCGTTTGCAACGAGCTACTTGAACCCCAAAGAAATATCTTAGATCCCCAAGATATTTAGTCTAAAAACGACTATGAAGAAAGCCTTTTCGAGAAGCGTTGCCTGTACAATCACTCCCAATCATAGGAGTGCAAGAGTGCTTATAGAATATCGAGTGATCCTTCATCGACTGCTTTAAACCAAACTCCAGTACCACAGAACTAAACTGTCAAAATTAAGCCTAGAGGTTTCTTGAGGTGACAAAACATATTCATGCACAAACTTGTCCTGAGCAACTAACCCAGGTAGTTGCTCCAAATATACCTTCTCAGCCAAATCACCATGAAGAAAAATATTATTGACATTAACTAATGCAAAGATCAACCGAGAGATGTCGTAAGAGAAATAAGAAGGCATCTCAAAACCAACTTTGCAATAGGACAAAAGGCGTCGGTGTAATCACTGTTCTAAATGGCGCTTCTTGGCGACGCCTAGACGCTTGGCGGCGCCTTGGCGCCACGCCTAATCCTTAGTCGTTTTTTTTGGCGTCTTGGCAGATTGTGGCGGTCCTTGGCGGTGAAGAATGACGGATTACAACGGTAATTTTTTTTTTCCAAGAAATTCGGCGTAACCTTAAATAAAACAAATAAAACATTAAAATTCAATTATCCAAAATTAAAAAGTTCAATCCAAAATTAAAAGTTCAACCCAACCTTAAATTCAATTACTCAAATAAAAAAATCAAACAAAATCTAAAAACGTGAAGAAGCTTGGTGCCGCCTAGGCGGTGCCTAGACGGTCTTGGCGCTTGGCTGTTGCTCGGTGCCACGCAACCGTCGAGCACCATTTAGAACATTGGATGTAATACCGGAGGATAACCCTTGGCCACTAAACGAGCTTCGAGCCTCGAGCCGAGCAACTGTGTTATTAGGGTTCATCTTCACTACATAAACCCGCTTACCCCCAATAATATACTTTTTCTTGGAGGCAGAGGGACCATATCCTAAGTCTGATTAACCTCGAGGGCGTGGATCTCCTTGACCATAGCCTCACGCCATCCAAGAGAACAAAGAGCCTCATAATATTCCAGGAATCGAAACAATGTCCAAGATGGAAATAAAGGCTTGCAAAGAAGCAGAAACACCAGCATAGGATATGTGAGCAGACAACGAATAGGTGACATAACTACGCTGTCCTTCCGTAGTGCGATGAGGAGATCCATATTTGACGAGAGAGAAGGTGGAACAGAGGATGAAGAGTGAAGTGACGAGAACGATGGGTATACACCTGTAGGACACGTGGCCAAGGAGGAACATGTGGCGACTGAGATGGAACATGTGGTTGTGACATCGACGGACGCGGAACAAGTTTATAAACAAGGGTATATGAGCGGCACTAGAGAAAGAGTATGATAACCGAGCAAACGAAGAAGGGAAAGTGAAATGATAGACTTATCAAAACCAACATCAGTACACACAAAAACATCCTAAATCAGGACAATAAAACATGTAATCCTTTTATGCATGAGAGTAACCCAGTAAGATACACCGTAGGGATTTGAGATCAAGTTTGGTAAGGTGAGGGTGAATATGTCAGACATAGCATGCACACCTAAAAACACGTAAGGGGAGCAGATGAAGTGGATGCAAGGAGGTGTTTGTAAACAAAACATGGTAACGAGTCTCTCCACGAAGAACAGAGCACAACATACGATTGATAATATATGCTGTAGTTAAAATTATCTCACTCCAAAAAAAAATATTGGACACCTTCATTTGGAACATAAGGGTTTGGGTCACCTCTAGGAGGTGACAATTTTTATGCTCGGCAACCTCATTTTGTGGTGGTAAGGCTCATGGACAATCCCACTAGCGGTAAGAAAGGTCGTAAATGAAGAAGAAAAATATTCACGGGCATTGTCATCCCTGAAAATACGGATAGGAAGAGAAAATTGTTTGTATTTTAGTATAAAAAACAGTAAAGATAAAAATTAATTCAGAATGATTTTTCATTAAATAACTTCTTCAATTGATTGTCATATTCAGCACATTTGGTTTTTATGACCCTATAATGATCAAGTTCTTGCCATAACTTTTTTTTATTGATCGTCATATTCAGTAACTGTTTTACTGCCTTGTTTTGAAGCCATCGTTCTCACCTTCGCCTCATATACTTGAGGTGCATCTCTTGCCTTCGAATATGTCTGTTGTATTGCATCCCAAATATCCTTAGCAGTAGCCAAAAACACACACGTGTCACTAATCTCGGGAACCATTGAATTCCACCACACCATAATCATTGAATCTTCTTCATCCCATTCTTCAGACTTGGGATATCACGGTCTTGGCCTCGTATGCGTAAGATGACTTAGATTTTCCTTTCCTTTAAGCACGGTATGAACAAACTGGGTTCATTTGAGATAGTTTTTCCCACAATTTATAGGGAGTCTGGATATTTTGCAATTCTCCAGTTTGTTGACACTGAATGACCTCCTCTGATTGCGCTGCAGTCATCTTTTTCAGGTCACAACTTGGTGAAAACTGGTGAGAATTAGGGGGAAAGCGACAATGAAGGCCAAAAAAACAAAGAAATACCACCAGTGATAAATAACAGAGAAAAGTAAACAACTAAGAAGGCTGGTAAAAGGAGCATGTGAAATACTCTATTTTGTCTTTAGAAAACAGAGCAAAAAAACCAGCAATGAAGGTTGGAAGAAGAGAACCCAGGATTGAGCCCAAGGCTCGGTTACCATGTCATAAATTGATAAAAAAAATTTCATGAAAGAATTTTCTGCCATATCTCATTGAAAAAGTATGTACAGAGTGACTATATAATAACCCTAGCAATAGAAAAGAAAACTAATTAAAGTATCTATCAGATCCCATGATTTATGGAATTTTTTAACAGAATATAAAACTAATCAAATCAGCCTAATTCTAATTCTAGGGATACAGACGGTTACAAAATCTCCTAAAGAACTGACTTTACTCTGATAATGTTTTCCCACAATATCGAACATGGCTGCATGTCCAAGTATTGAACTCGGGTATTTTATAGAATTCCATTAGATTTTTGGACTGATATGTAGGGTTCTACCGTTCTAGTGTAATACCCATGGAAGGGTACCCTATGTCTGACAAGGGTACATCTATGTAGATTGATGAGTCTCACTATCAAAACCCTGATTTCCCTCAGTGAAGTTATGAACTACCCCTGTCTTCTTATTTAGTTTGGTTCTGATATTCTGCTGTTTTCCAGCCTTCATGCATGACACTTGCATGAGCAAATTCTTGTTTCTAGTGGAGCCAAAATGCTTCACACTTTCCATGAGAGATGCGGTACATACATGCATTTTTTTTTTCACTGTGCAACGTCTTACTTTTTTTCCTGTGCGGTAAAGGTTTTCCAATTTTCCTAGGTATATACTTCCTTAAATTTCCTGCAAGGTTGAATCGATGATTTGTTTTTGCTGCCACAACTTGCAGACTTGTCAAGTGTGTACTGTACCTTTAGTTTTTATGGTTGGGAATAGGAAAACAGTATTCTTCTGGCACTGGTATGAACTATGAAGCATCTGAAGTACATCGTGATCTGCTTTAAAGCTGATGATATGTTTTACCTGTTTTGATTTTTCTGAGGCAATTGTCTGTTGTTGCTGAGCTTGTGTGGCCCAAATAGTCTAATCAAATGACGAATTTTGATTGAGTATTAGTACGGTAATATTTGATGAGTGCAGAGGAAGTGATAATGCTTGTTATAGACATGGAAATTGTCTATCTTATCCTCTGCTTGAGTGAAGTAAAGCAAATATTGATCTAAAGTAAATAGTGTCTGATGAAGAGCTCCTGCATTTGGTTAAATTCAAATACGAACTACACTAAAATGGTTCACAAATGATTTAGCCAAGCAACTTAGGCAAAGCTAACAGATCAGCATGTGCAATGAAAACTTGAAAGACTAGTTCTTGTTACAATCCAAGTATTACATTGCATGTATGACCATACTTTTTTCCCTCTATTAGTAAAGTCAATTGTTATTTTTATTATCAATATTGCATATTGTGATCAAACAAACTGCTGCTTTTTAAAATACATGCCAATATTATTTTAATTCATTATTTTTATTAGTGTTTGAATCCTCCAATTAGGGACATCAAGTAATTCTATGATAAGTTTGACCTTTAATAAACACATCATTTTAACATATGTTGGCTTAGCGCTGGAATCATTGTGTTAAGAACTCAACATGACATTGAACAGTCCAGTAATAATATAGTCCCAAGTTATTGTAACCAAAAATGCTCTTAGCGGTGGATCTGCATTGAGATTTACATATAATGATCCTAATTAAACACGATACCATTTCTATTTATTTTATTGTGTGCTTGAGTGAAGCAAAGAAAATATTGATCACAGTAAATAGTGTCTGATGAAGAGCTTTTACTTAATTTCAAATACTTATGACACTAAACATGTTTGTAAATGAATTTAACCAAATAACTTGGACAAAGCTAACCGATCAGCAATTCAGATGAAACCTTGAAAGACTAGCTAGTTACGATCCAAGTATTAGATTGCATTGCATGTACAATGATACTTTTTTTCCTCCATTTATTAAAGACAATTGTTGTTTTCATTATCCATATTGCATATTGGATCATACAAACTGCTGCTTTGAAAATTACATGCCAGTGTTATTTAATTCATTATTTTTTGTAAGTTTGAATCCTTCAAATATCATTTAACTTATGTTGGCTTAGCGCTGGATATCAAAGGCCCAATAATAATGTTACAGTCCCAAGTTCGTATAACCACCAATGCTTTTAGTGGTGTATCTGCATTGAGATTTACATATACTGATCCTATCTGACATGATACAATTTCTTGTTTTCAACTTTCTTGCTGCTCATCTAAGCTAGCATCATTTACAACTCAAAATATGGTCCTGTAGGTGAACTTTTTCTTAAAAACATGGAATTCATGACACTGAATTCTCGTCTTCTAATTTAATGTTGTATTTTTTCCTGTTGCCTACGTTGTTTGCTAGTAAAACATGACAAAGGTTGGTCCCTGGTTTACCTCTTATTTTGACCTTAAATCTATGTAATCTAATGGTTGCACACTTGTAAAATTTTAGATGACACAAAAGCACCTCTAGGCTCTATGTATTATAGAGATGAGTATATGAGTTACTTATGGAATCACATTTCAGTGATTCAATGGTTTGAAAACAAGCACCATTTCATCCGAGGTCTTATAACTGGCTGGATTCTATATGAATTGCAATATTTACTGCAAGTGGATTCACATTCTAGTAATTTTTTTTTTCCTTCCTTCCATCAGCTTCTTCAGTATTGCATTTTTTCATGTATATTAAATTAACGTCGCTCCTTGATGATGGCTCAGTTTAAGACAAAAGGCGGTTCACAATTAAAGGAGTATTGCTCAGCCTTGACAAAAGAGGATTGTAGGTCAAGATCTGGATCTTTCCTTGCCTGCAAAAAGGTCAGTAGAGGAGTGTCTTATTTACTAATGACTCTGAATGAAGGGATGCTTGTTATTTGGTTATGTTGCTTTTATTGAGGTTTTACATGTAGACTGTAGAGCATTCCCACTTTTACAATTCCAATATCCTCTACGTGAAGCAAAAGAAGCGCTGAGTAGTCAAGTAGACCATGAGTCGTCGCTGAGGTTGGATCTAGACTGCGGTCAAAAGTGCATAGCTGTTGTTGCCGGTGACGGTCATCTATAATTTTCCTTGGCCAGTGTTGTGCTATCACAAGCATGCAAAAATAAATAACCTAACTCAACTACTATGTAGTAGGGTGAGCCAGGGTCGATTCCGCAGAGACTGGTCTTAAGAATGTTTCTCCTTAATCTATTCCTGAGTCACAGAACTAAAAACAAGAAGAAAAATTGGGGGTTTGGTATGTTAAGATTACATGGGGTTCTATCTCAAAACCAATCGGCAATTAGTGGAATAACTCACGACCTTATATTATACACATATAGCTTACATACTCCCGATGTGGGATAATCTCAACGTGTCCTCTCACGTGTGGCATTATTTAAGCCAAGCATGTGGAATGATACGTCGTACTCCGGTGACGTGGAATAACCTAGTGCTCTAATATCATGTTAAGGTTACATAAGATTCCATCTTAAAACCAATTGGTAATGAGATGAGCAATTCATGACTTTGTATTGTGCTCATATAGCTTACATACTCTCGATATTGGATAATCTTAACATGGTAGTTGTCACTAAACCAACAAACAAGCAAATTGAAAGAAGAATCAATATACAAAAACGTTTCAGTTCTGGTTGGTTCACCTGTCACAAATGCACATGGTCATTGACAATAATCAAATAACCGTTTCCTATTGGTTTTCGACCAAGACTGTTAGGGCTCCAAGGCAGCGCGAAACCTTATTATCTTTCCTTGTAATTAATTAGGACGATGACATCCGCTAATCAGTCTAATAGTTGTACGTCCCATGATTAGGCTTGTGGACTCATGCGAACAATTGCCTTAGGGACTAGAAAAATTGTTGAACTAGTGTAGTAACGTGGGTTACATTATTTAACCCTATCCATTGATTCCCTTAGGCAAAATTGTGATGCCTAATTGCTAATTCAACTAAATCCGACAAGGGTTAAGTCCGGATCTAACCTAGCAGTGACTACAAGTTGATCGATTGGGCTTGGTCCGCTCACAATCAATTAAACATGCAATCTGTATGATAAAATCAGAGAATCAACGATATTAAAGAAAGAAACAACATTGAATTGATAAACAGTCGTTCCACAACACCCAAAAGTCGCAGGTTTACACAACCTAAACCAAACTAGAGAAAACCTAGCCTAGAATCATATCAAAAATACACACAAGATGACTGGGAAGAAGGATCAGATGCACAACAAGATCTCTCTTCCTCTTGTCTCAGGCATGTGCGTCGTGTCCTTTGGTCCTCTGGCTTCGGCTCCCCCTTCTTGGGTCTAAAAGTTCTCCACAAAATAAGTCTGAAATCCTAAAATATAATAAAAACCCAACAGGAACCGACCGATTCCGGTGGTCCAGAATGTTTTGGTTTTCCGGTGGCAGTGAGGTGTTGGGTCATTGTTCCGGCTATCCGGAACAGTTCCCATCCGAATTTTGAAAAACTCAAAACTCGAAAGTTGTAGCTTTCTTTCCTGGCTTTCCATAGCATCTTGATTCATCTCTATTAGAGCTTGTATGAGGAAGTTCTGCCCTAAAAAAGAACCAATATCCAAATAGTCCAAACTCACCCAAGTAGCTTAGTTTTACAGTTAATGCCGACTCCACTCACAGTCCTGAATAGTTGGGATCTTCAAGCTTTGTGTTCTTTGTCCTTTCTCTCCCTTGCATGTCAAAGAAACAAGAGGAGATTTGAAATAATTCTATATTATGAAAACAAGACTCAATCACAAAATCACAAGACTCGATCAGACTCGATGATCTACTAGCTACTCCTAGGTCTTCTATTTATACAGCATTTTCCCTTCACTTCTCAGCATCAACCTAGGAGTAAATCTCGGTTACATTTAAATTCAAATATGATAACAATAACAAGCAGACACGATAACGATAACAATAACCAACTTCGAAGAATGAGGCTCGGAGATAACAACATATCTTTGACACCAGGAGATAACAGTATATCTTTGACACCCCCCTTAAATTGATGCCGAGGAATTGAAAAGCATCAATTGTCAACAAAGTCTGAAACTGAAACCAAAAACCCGAGAGACTGACGACAGTCGTGATACCAAGAGAGGCTTCCACAATAAGAAGCTCTGATAAACCGAAATCCGAGAGACTACTCAATACGTGGCAGCCTATAAACCAAAAATCAACAAAGCGGGAACTAAAAAACAAGAAACCGAAGCCGTGACCAAGAAGCCGAAGCCGTTACCAAGAGGCCGAAGCCGAAACCCAAGAGGCCGAAGCCGAAACCCACGAAGCTGAAGCCGAAACAGAAGTTGGAATAGGACCTGAAACAAAAGGTAGAACAAAAACCACACCTGAAATTGAAACCGAAAACAGAAAATGAAACTGAAACCGAAACCGAGGGCTTGGACTTCCGCTCCCAAAGCAGCGATTCACCACCGACGGTTTTATCTTCTTTCCTTCTTATGAATCAAGTCTACGTAACAAAGAAAACCACGTGACAAAGAAAACCACGTGTCACAAGGACCCATAAAACAATCAATCAAATCTCTGCTTCAATTTTCACAGCCACAGTTGAATCTCTCTTTCATATATCTCTTTGAATTTTCTCATTCTGCTTCTCTTCTCCAAACTTGTGCGCAATACTAAATTCGTGTGAGGATTGCTGATGACTGAGGCAGAGCGGATCTGGATGGCCGAAGGTGGTGGTGAGTGGCTGGATTTCTCCTCGCGGTGGTTGCGTGCTGCTCTCTGCTCTGAAGGGCTAGTGGTCGAAGGAGATGGATCTAGCGGAGGACTGGTGTTGTGCGGCTCCTGGTGGCTCGGTGCAACCGCTGGCAGATCTGGCCACGGCTGATAGTGGATGGACTAGATCTAGGTTGCGAAGGAGGACGAGCGACACTGTGGCTCGATGAAGCAGCTTCGGTTGCGGTGGCGAAGGTCTTGGGGAGGTTGAAAGCCACTGGTAGCGCTGTGGTTGCAGACATGGTGTTGGTGGAGAGGATCTGAGCGGCGGATGGCGGTCGATCTCCTTCCCACTGGTGGTCGATTTTGGCAGATCTACTTTGCACTAAGGATGCGTCGAATCTGGATGATGTAGCGACCTGGACTACATGATCGAGTAACTTTGCCCTCCGACGCCGTCAATCACGTTGTCAATGTCGGAGGCAGACAAAAACTTGGATGGCCTAGGTCTAGATCTGAACCTTTGGCTCTGATAGATTTGAAATAATTCTATGTAATGAAAACAAGACTCAATCACAAGATCACAAGACTCGATCAGACTCGATGATCTACTAGCTACCCCTAGGTTTTTTATTTATACAACATTTTTCCCTCACTTCTCAGCATCAACCTAGGAGTAAATCTCGGTTATATTTAAATTGAAATATGATAACAATAACCATCAGACACGATAACGATAACAATAACCAACTCCGAAGAATCAGGCTTAGAGATAAGAACATATCTTTGACACCTGGAGATAACAGTATATCTTTGACATTGCACACTTCCAAGCCTCAAGCACTCATCCAAAAAGCTCCAGAACTCACGTTTTAGCTCATCAAACTAGTTCTGAGTGGCCTGCGAAGGAGAAAAGAAAAATATGAACAAATATAACAATAAAGCACTAAATTCCTTAATAAAAGACATTGAAACACACAACAACTAAGCATGCAAATATAAGCCTAACAGCCAGGCCAAGTGTTGCCTCTTATGCTGATAAATTTGATCTTCCAATGAACATCAATGTGTAGAAATTAGTCCAAGGAATGAATAATAGAATTTCTGTCTTTGGAAATTTTGGAGTAAGTAGGAGAATTTAGTGAGAGAAGTTGGCAATGTATACAACTTTCTTCAATGGAATGACTCACTAATACAATGTGTACATGCCTATTTATACCCTAGTGCTTGACCTAGCTAATACCGGATTAGCCAGTCAAATTATAGGGTTTATTCGCATGGATTATGGATAGTTTTAGCTATTCTAATCCGATGCACTTAAGGTGCATGATGGCATAATAGAATTCTAACTACGTTGCTAATACACTGGTTCTTGCTAAAATGAGCTAACAAGTTAGAGTTATCCATTACAACCAGTGATCCAAGATTGCTAATATCAATCAATCAATCAATCCATCCTCATGACCTTTTTCCACTAGGTGGATCGGTTATATATATTCGTAGGATACATGCACACAAGGTCCGATAAATATAGTGCACTGGTCCTCTTGGTGTTTTATATACGCAACCAACTCCCTTATAGTTTGATTCTTGGTTGATGTGGGTTAGGGGAGTGTATTTTACTTTCTTTGACAAATGTCAATTTATTTTTTCCTCACGTCGACCATGAGAGAAAAGAACAAGGGTAGAGAGTCTATAAATTGACAAGCTCCCCCTCAGCACTAATACAAAATTCTTAACCTTTTGGTAAAAATCAAGAATATTATTTATTATTTATTCTTACTCAGTTAATAATTCTTATTTTTATCTATTATATATATATATATATAATAGATATTAATGCGGGTTAATGTGGGTTAATGCGGTCATTTCTTATTATATTTTGAATATATCCAACGGTTGGATCGTCCATAATTATTTCGGATATGATACTTTCTTTATAACGCGAAAATCGGCTCATATTGACCCGAAAAACGTCTGGATAGAACCATTCTTAATCTTTTTTTCGACGAAAAAAAAGAGGTGTCCCATATTTTTTCATTTTCTACTTATCTAACGGTTCGGATCGTTTCAAAACATCTCAGAAAATATTTGATAAATATAAGTGTCATAAATAGTGTCATAACAAGTGTACATATAACCCCACCGTGTATATATATGATGTTCAATGTTTGTTATTATCAGATAAACACACACATTACACATATTTAACACTTCCGAAAATACAGGCCCAGTCTGAAAATGTCGGAAAAAAAATTCAAAAAACCTCATGTTTTTGTCTTGTGAATGATCTTGTAATGTTGTTTTTTTAATCGATAAAGAAAATATATTGATAGAATTTATGGATTGCATCAACATATTCAAGGGGCAAAGAAAAACTCAGTATCTCCAATGGTGGGAAACAACCTATACAGAACAATCACGATCCACCCTGTAGGATAGCTAAAAACAAAAAATCCTCCAATCCAATCCCAAAGAGCAAAATCTGCCTACAGCCCCTCAAGAGTGAACTAAAAAACCCTCACCTTAAAGACTAGACAAGGAAGCAAGTTTCCTCGATCGTCGAACCTCTCGAACTTCCAAAGCTATGATCTTAGAGATGACCTCCTCTTTTTTTTTTTTTTGAAGAAATTCAAACCAAACATCTTTTCAAATTTAACACATTCAACAACCTCCACTATAGTCAAATGATCAATCGAATCAAAGACCGAAGATATAAGTGTCGAAGCCGCTGTTCTGACCACAACCTTTCACGCTTTTCGCTTGCTCGGACATAGTGGAAAAAAAACCCATAGCAAGCGATGAAGAGGAAATAGAGTTGGATCTTTGCCGCAACAAAGGAGGGCCTCCCAAAACAACCTGTAAATCAATGGAAAGTGCTTCCGACACACTCCTATCGACGACCGTGCAAAACCCGTTAGCATCAAACCCAACTCCCAATCCCCTTGCAGCATATTGTTCTCTACACAACCAAGAACAAGTACCAACTTAGAGATTCCGAAATCCATATCCGAGTCCCACCCGTTTTTGGTCCCAAAGCGGGCCAAAAAACATTTTCCAACATGGGCTATACACAGATATTCTAACACAACACCGACGGATATATAGTATAGTGTAGTGAGAAAGATCATCTCCTCCTCCGATTCATTGAACTAACTAATTATTAGTCCCATTGATTTGCTGGTATACGTATAAGATTAAAAACTGATCAAAGCCATTGCATAATCGAAGAATTACGTACGTATACGTATTACGTACTACTACTATATATGAAAGAAAAAAAAAACACCGAACTTATACTAGTGATTTGAGAGGGCAATCGACTGAAATACAATGATAATTATTCTGCGCGCAGCTGGGTACAATATAGATATAACAATGCGACGAACGTATGATTTAGTTGAGTGAAATGCTAGGATTTATAGTGGCATAAGCAAGGATCTCCTCGTCGCTTGCCACGGTCTCCAAGACCTTTTCATCCTCCAAACTAATCCATGCCTCAATATGATTCTCATCAGCTCCTCCTCCTCCTCCTCCTTTGATATTATTCTTTATGTTGCGAAGAAGGATGCAGTTCTTCCATGGGAGCGGCGTGGACCCGACCCACGCCGGGCTTCCCCAACCAAAATCCACATCGTAGTAAGGAAGACCAACGGAGCTGATGAAAACAAACATCTCAGCTCGCTCGATGAGCACCAGCTTTATCAGCTTCAGGAAACCTCTGTACATATCGGTAGACCATTCATCATCCGCGTCCTTCTTCGAGTACTTGTCCTTGATCTCAGCTACGGCACCCTTGAGCTTCTCCAATATGGGCCTTATCCCGGCCCCCTGCTGCATCTCCTCCTCTGTTATCGCGAGGAAGTTATGGGATCCGAAACTCCCTGCTGCATGATCCGACACGGGAGGGTTGGTTAATCCCCCCCGCAAGTTCACCACATAGTCGATCATGCATTTCTTGCGCGAACCTGCTGCAGAGGAGCTCTTCATGGCTGCAGCAATGGACTTGAACAGCAGGGCTATGATGATGGAATCTGCAGCAGCTGGGATATTTGGCTCGAGCTGCTTGAGCTTTGAGACATCAAACACCAGCCTTCTCGTGGGGAAGTGGGGCTTCTCAGGTTTCGGTGCAGGCATGTAAGCCATCTGACTAGGGAGAGGAAGCACAGATGCTCCCACAAACTCAGGATCACGATGATGAATAGGATCACCTGCAGCAGTGAGCGCGGCCCAGTCCTTCATGAAGTTGACGAAGCAATGGGGATCGCCGGCTTTGCCCGAAAACCAGGTGCCGATGACAATGCCTCCGCAGGCAAATCTGGTGACTTGGATAACAAGGGCAGCCTTGGTATCATTATTGTTCACATCGTCGGAGGCTGGGAAGAACGGGGCCAGCTCATGCAACTCTAGTACTGCAGGATTTGGGAGGAATACATCAGCCAAGTTAGCTTCTGTTTTGGCCTCAATGAATTCAACCCCCTCGTCGTTGCAGTTGATGGTGATCTTGTCTATCCTCCCAGCAAATGGATAGTACTTGGCCAAGACCTTGGAGAGGGATGCCTTGAGGAGATCACAGTAATTTGAAACGCCCGACGACGGGTTTGGGTTTGTGTTTGTGTAGAAGAAAGCGTGGCGAGCATAAACATGAGGGTTGATGTGATCTAGTATCGAAAGCTTAAGTGTCTTGAGCTCTTCTGGGGTTGGAGTACTAGGCTTGATGGTCTCTTTCGACACAATCTCTACAGCGATCACCGCCATGTTTAATGAATATTATATGGTTTGCTAGCTATATAATATCGACAACAACGACAACGTACGTTGTTTTGATCAATCAACATTCAACATATAATATATACTACTACTTGCGACTAACCTAGCTTGCTAGCTAGCTAGCTAGGTTTTGTATAGAGTGTTCATTATGATTGATATCAACTCCGTCGGCACCAACTTTTTTCGCACGGATTAATTTCCCGTTTCATATATTTAATTTATCAATTCTCATATTTATTCGAAAATAGTTTTTCATATATGACTTATATATGACAATATGATTGTATGACTTGATGATGATTCATGGTTGGCTAGCTGTTCATGAATTTGTATTCTTGTTGGGGTAATTTTGCAGGTGTGCTGGGATCCAGCTTGGAACACATGTTATGTTTTGTTTTTTGTTAGCTGGTGTGTGTTGATCTTTTTGTTTTGTTTGGGGAGGGGATCTAGCAGCTCTCGTAGTTCTCAGACCTTCTTAATTTGACTGTGTGAAAAAAGCAAATCATTCTAAGCTAAAGAGTGCCAATATATTTAGAACTAGCGGTTATCCGTGCCTTTGGCACGATAAACACTCAACTCTCGTAAAATAAAAATCATCGAAAAAATATATGTTAGCAACTCTTTCAAAAAAATCAACCAAAAAAATTATTAATATTATAAAAAAAAAATATTTTTACCTCACACCAACTAAATTTATTACTAACCTCACCCCACCTTATTAACTTCAGCCCACTTTATTATCCACTCCATTAATTTATTACACCTTATTTATTACTCACAACACCTTTCTTTAATCCGACGGTTGATATTTCTTCCCGCTCTTTTTTATCATCTTACGCCCGAAAATGTCTTGACATATTTTGGGGGAGACATTTCAAAATATATCATGCTTTGTATAATAGATGTATCAGTACTAGGTTGATGTTTGTCATATTAACGACATTTTATTGTAATATTCTCTACGCTAATAAAAGTTCACTTTACTGATTAAAAAAAAAAAACTCACAAACCTTGGAATGATAAAAAAATTTCAAGTTTTTACATTTCTTTTATTTTTTCATTCCGTTTTAGGTCAATTGTCATGATTTTATGGACTAAGGGTTATCTGTGTTTTTGATAAATATTCTACTGCATTAGATCAGTTCAAAATATGCATTATTAATAATAAAATATTTTTTATAATTATTTTCTGATTTTTTTTTATAACTTGCACACCTCAACTAAATCTAAGGAACTCAATCCTATCGGACCCTTACAGAAAATCCATTCCGAGACACCTGCTAACTTATTTTATTTTTTTGTTTGATGTGACATTTGTTCAAAAATTCACACTTTTTTGTTTTATAATATAGATATATTTTTTGTTTTATAATATAGATATAGATATAGATTTTAAATAAGGTTAAAGTTACAACTAAGCACGTACGAAACCAATTGTCGCAGCTGGTCCCAGATAGCAGGTGGGCACTGTTTGATAGGGGTAGAGCAATTTCGAGTATATCCCTATACTCTATTTGGATTCATTAACGTTTTTACATATTTGAACTCGATAACATTTTTAATTAACTTGCTCAAACTCAACTTGAACGTAACTCCTCGAACTCAACTTGTATTAAATAGATTAACGGGCCGCATCGGGTTTGAGTATATATAAACTCGAATTAAAAACATATATGTTTTATTACAACAAGCATCACTATGCATTACACCTAAATCTAATAACCTATATCTGTGTTTCTTTGTCAATCCTTTCTAGGATAAATATAAATTAATTAATGAAAATATAATCGAATATTTATCTAGTCGAATATCTCGTAAATAATTCGAATAATTACAAGTCAGTCTAACGAATCGAACAGACTACAACTTAAACTCTACTCGCTAATAAATAAGTTCAAACTCATTATACAACCAGGTCAGACTCGAGCAAAGCTTTAATCGAACATCCAGTAATTCTAGTCAATTTACACCCGCACATGAATACTTATTTGCAGCCCAATGACTGTTAGTTCCTTCAGCCATCAGAAACTTGTGGAGTAATACAAATTTCATCATGAGACCGGCTCTCCTTGTAGCCTGGTGGTAGCCAGTGTATGACAAATTTCATCATGAGCTAGCCAGGTTAATCAATGGAAATGAGGGAGAAATTAATAAATAAAAAGATTCTGCGGCTACTCAATTGACTTAATTGTTGAGATTGCCCTGCCCTAGAGGTCAGGGAACGTCGCCAACTATATCTAGTTAATCGCATATGCAGCAGAGAGATGAAATCACGAGATTTTAATTTCTTGATTGGTTAATTAATTAATTTTAACATGAAACAAATCTACAGCCAAACCTGCAAGCTTGTTATCAAGAAACTAATATCAGGTGACGACGTTGACGTTGTAACTTACAACCCACTTAGCTGATGATGATAGGAGAATTGTTAACCCTGTGACAAGGGTAAACGTAACTGGCCGACGACTAACTGCCCCTCATTGCCACCTGTTGTTTAGTATGAGACTTTTACACTGCTAAAAATAAGGAAATATAATTACGTTTCAACCCTCTGCCATCAGCTATAGCTTTTGATACAGTGATGAGTGTTTGATCCTAACAAGGATGGATGCCCGCAACAGCTTCATTGGCGGGCAGACGAGTAAAGTTTTTGCTTTGAATCCATGGTGACGCATGGATTCCTAGAGGCAAACTCAAGGAACTTCTCATCACCTTCAAGAACCACCAATCCATATAGCCTGTTCCTCCAAGGTCACCTAAGCTTCAATCCCTTCCCCACATCTAGTATCCACCAAGATGATATTTTTCCTAAACAGATAATCAAAAGTCGCCGCCAACACAAACCCCGTAGACCGGATATCAAAGAAGGATGGGAACATAGATGCTAGGAGAAAGTTGATCGATTAAAGAGAACTTGTAAGTTCTAAGACGAGGCAGAGTGGTCTTGATCAAGGGTTTGATTTGATAACTTCTTTGGTCACAGCCATCACCATGTCCATGGTGGTTGAATTTCTGAGCAAGGTCAAGCGAAGAAGAGAACTAGAAACTGGTATGCTCATGTTATGTGCACAAACGCAACTAATAAAGATGATCTCTTCAAGCAACGCTTTTTATTGAACAATTAATCGGTTGCATCAATCTGAACCATTGAATTGAAGCAAACAAACTACTGATATATTTACTACCCAGATAGATAGATAGATGTGCTTAAATTCTGAGATTCAGGCAAAGATCAAGAGATCACAGCCTTTGTGCACAAAGGCTGAATTTAAGCCAAAAACCACCCAGGTGGTGCAAAGAGTGGCTATTGCAAGATTCAAGAAACGGGCAACCACGCACGAAGAAAGCCATGGCAATATCCAATTAACTTGCTATAAGGTGCAAGGCACTCATAATTGGTTTCAAACGTTAACATGCATGCACAGACAAATGGCAAACAATCATATGAACGATTTCCTCAACCATCAAACGCGATTAGTAAATTCAAGAATGTTTGTACACACAGGAGGCCGAACTAAACAAATGGAGTACTCATTCTCGGAACTGGAGGTAAAATATACATATATAGATGCATGCAGCATGCAACGAACATAAGAAGCAACATTCATCAGCATTCAAGCTGAAAAAAGGTACAGGTCCCAGTCAGAGGGTGAAGTACCTGGGAGTAGGAGTTTCTTGGCTTTAACCACTGAAAAAAACCACTGAGGATCCCGACTTCTCGAGTACTACTTCAGACTGAAGAAGCATCAAGCTCATATTTCATATCTTCGCTAACCATCCAAAAGTCCAGAGTCCCGACACCATAAACTAGCAGGGAGAGAAATCCATGGCCATCTCAAGAACTCCTGAAGCAAATATAGATTATGACTCAATCTCCCCTTCTACAGGGAGATGTTTAAGCGGTGGCTATCTTTCGAGGTATGAGGGACACCTCGGTATTTCCAGCTCTGCTAGCTGCCTCCTCGAGAATTCTCCATGTAGCTTCGTGTTTTGCTTTAATGTCAGTTTCTTTTGCTTCATCTTCTTGACACTTACGCAAGCACTCCTGAAAAAGATCGGGATCGGCATCTGAAAAAATCTTGCGCACATTTCGGGTAAGACTCTGCACAACCTGATTCCAATGATCCCGGCTGTTCCTCTCCAAGGCAGGCAAGATTATGGGCAGTATAATTTTGCGATTTTGCCTGATCAAGCTCTCTATGTGATCATTATTCCACAAGTACAATGCACGCTCTGCAACCTACAAAAGAAGACATGAGATCAATGGGTAAATTAATCCCATCGGTATACAACGTGTCAAAGCTGCAGTTAACATGAATGCCAGAGGGTAATCTCATCAAGGCCCTAGCAATGACTCAAAGGAATTGGAGACAGAAAGGAGAGGTCATTTACAATAGTTTTGCTATATTTTTCTCACTGGACTTGGACCACGTGAGGTGTGCCAAAGATGATGATGAACAGATTCTAAACAGAGTGGGTATCAAAGTCAGGTGAAGGGAACATTTACACCCAACTTTTCACTAATACAAGGGAGGGTTTGGTATTGTCAGGGAACCATGGTAATTTAGTGGCATCCACAAATAGGTCTGATGCATAGTAGCATGAAGCGGGAGCAGGGGTGGGGGAGCGGCTGATCCTAGAAGTGTATGAGAGTGGACGGGAGTGTCTAAGATTTTTTATTAAAAAAATAAATATTTTAATGTTTTTATAATCAAATATATATATATAAAAAAAATCATTAGTGTATGGTTATCAAAAATACTTTGCATTTAAATATATCTAATTGAAATACATATAATTATCAAAAAAAAAAAAATTGCAAAAGTCTACATAGGATACAAGTGATTCACTTTGCATTGAGACCCTCAATGAATTAACACTTTGCATTTGATCATAATAAACAATAGGTCATATTTATAATTAATAGATATAAATATTACCAAAAAAACATAGAGATAATTTGTTATTTTGTATCCTACGGCCCAGCCCAACACTACCTTTATATATATATATTGGGGTTTCCCTCAAGATGAGAACGCCTTTCCCCACCAGACGGGAACGCGTTTCTCCGAGTTTCCAAGGACGGGAGCGCGGAAACGCGGTTCTTGTCAGGGAGCGTGGCATAGGTAGAAGGTTCTTACTACTAAGGTCTGATGTAAGGCGCATTAGAAGAAAGGAAGTTGAAAAGGCTCACATGACAAAAGTAGTAAAACAGCACTTGAACCAAACCAGATGGAATTCCAAAAGAAGCTTGAAAATGCATGAGCAGTGAATAATGTGTTTTGCCCCTGCAGCCTGGGGGTCTTTCTCAGATAGCAGTAGCAGATTTCTATCACATGGTCAACTCTCAAGAACAATGGATGGTTGTCCACTCACTGATCTGACGGCTGGTAGGTTAGTCTGCGTGATGAGTGTTCACTGGTAGACATTACCAACAATCCACTGGCTAGTGGCTTCCTGGTAGTAGCTGCTGGTAGTTGGAAAATTGTTGAATGCAAGGCTCTAAAAGCGTACCATATACTGATATACATCTATCTCCACTAATGACACAAGTATATGGCGGTTTTTCCCCTAACTTGGTCCCACAAGGATGATGTTTTATCAGGCAGATCTGGTAAGGATGTCAACGAAAAACCAGAACCTATTCCACATACAAGACACGAGACCAATGACAGAACGCGGGAGGGGGGATGCAGTGAAATCTAATGGAAATCAAGTAGACGTAGATCTCACAGATCAAACTACGCCCTGCTACTCTTGACCACCTTAATCAACAAATACCAGAATGATCTTCAGATCAAACCATGACCAGGCTTGCCCATAAAATTTGTAGCTGAGATTGTTGCAGTCAAGTTGGCAGATTATGAATATAGCCACTTAGCTTTAGGCTCAAATTAAGCATCATTGTCCAACAAAAACCTACTAACCTTGGACAGACAAGATTTTTTTGAACTATCTGTGCTACTAGTCATTAGAACATATAACATGATTTCCTATGTAAATGTTCAACTCCCTACCCTGAAGTAGACAACTTATAAAATACAATTGCTTTTAAAGTCTTTCTGACCCAAAAAAAACATAACAAAGAACTGCTGAAAATCAGTGAATCAAAATTCTGGATCAAGCCCACTTGCTGCATTCATGTACACGACCACTTCCCACTGAGTGGCAGACAAGTAGCAGGTAGTAGGTGAAAGGAGATCGAATATATGTAGATAGGAAGCACTCAGAAGCAATTCAGATAACAGATTATCAGAACAAAAGGGACGCCGGCGACCATTCTCACATATCCAAGGCATCACTTAACCAGTCAGGCATCGGCATCCCATGACTTATACAAGAAGGTAAATCAGATTAAAAAAAATATCAAGGCAAGCCATTTTGCAAATTAAGGGGTTCAGAAATACAAAATACATAAATAATAAATAACGTATATGCATATAACCAGAAAACCCATACCAAACCAGTATTACTACACTAAACCAGGTTATTCTAACACAAAGAATAAGCGTGCAAATCAGGGCTTCAATAGAGATGGCAATTACCTGAAAGTGTGAACTGCTCAAGCAATAAGCAATTCTTCGAAATAAGGGCACCATACATCTCTGAAACTCGGGCAGCTGAGTTGCTTCTAAAACTTCCTCCAGTTCACTTAGGAACAAGACCTCCTTCGAACTATTAGTAATTGGCCAACACTTCAGTAGTCCCCTTATCACTGTGTCTGCAAGCTTGCTATCTTTCTCCACAAACTGTGTAATGCAGTATGATAACTGCTGATGGTACATGGGTAAGCACTTTGGTCTATGAAGAGGAATTAAGACTCGAACTAGAAACAGCTTGTGCTCCTCTTTCAAAGGCAGAGCAAACCCGTTGATTATGCTGCCTAAGACTTCTAGAAGCTCTGCGACCCCATTAAACTTCTCCGTCTCAAAAACAAAACGGTAAAATATGTTATTTATAGCTTTCCTTATAAATGGCCGGTGTACCATAAACTTCCCATATATGCGATGTAGAATAGTTTTCAGGTACTCCCTTTCTCTTGGATCTTCTGAATCAAAAAGATCCAACAACCTGAGAAGAAAAGGATGGTCAATGTGCCTTTTGGCCAACTTGGTATCGGTCTCAGGCGATGCTACAAACCTCAGAAAGAACTCGTAGATAATCTGCAAATGAGGCCAAGCAGGGTCCATCAAAGGCTCATCCTCTTCAAAATCATAAGCTTGTGAAACTTTGTTCTCACGAAGCTGAGCGGTGGGTGACCGGAACAAGTTTGCAGAGACCATTTTAATGACCTCTTGGATTATAGTTTCTGTGAACTTCCCATTGGCAGAGGTTACATAATCCACAAGCTCAAGCAACGTCTCCCTCTTGAGCTCCTTTTCTTTTGTGTTCCTGGTGGGGTCAGTGAAATCAAAAACCATACAGCACATGTTAAGCTTCCTCACAAACAAATTCTGCCTTTCAGAACTGGGGACATCTCGAAAGTTTGGCAATTCTTCAAAGCTCTGATTTGCTTTTGCATTCTCCACAAGGGAAAACTTGCTACCGAAACCTGAATTTGTAGAAGAATGAAGACCCGGAAGAGGGGCATCCTTTACACTCCCAGACTTATGGCCCGCTACCTCGCTGTTTCTCGAACTGGCAGAATGACCAGTCGAATGAGTATCCCGTGCATCAGCTGACTTAGACGGCTTCTTTGGCAGCCTACCTAGTATCTGTTTAATCATGTCTTCGCAAATGGGGGGAAATAAAATACCAATAAGGGATTGGCAGAGGCTCCTCCAAGGCAACAGGCCCTAACGACTTGAGCAAGAAAAGGAAAACCCAAACCGAAACCGCAGTTTACTCCCTTATGCACAGCAACTCAAAGCACCGCCCTTTGGATTGAGAACTGGATTGTACGAACAGTTCCACGACAAAATCGCCAATCAGAAAAACACGCACATCAGCTCAATGCATAAATCCGGACACCAGCAACCAAAAATTGGTGATTTCCCTCCATTCTCCTCACAATTCCATCTGAATTCTACAGCCTTATGGCATCTAGACTAGAACCCAAAAGTGAGAAAGCACATCCAAAGCTCAATTCCAGAAAAGGGCAAAAATTTCAGGACAATCGGAGATACCCATATGATTACAGAGTAATTCTCCTCCTCCTCATCCTCCGCCGCATCCGCCTCGTCAGTTCAAATCAATAAAGATATGGGCAATGAATAAACGAGTATTTACCTGGCTGCTCTACACTAATTAATGGCGAATTACCGACAAAATTAATGTTGAATCCACTTCCCTCAGCTGACGGTACGATCTGGCAATGATCTGAAACATCAAATCCCCATTTCATTCAGACAAAAAAACACAAAATTTTCGAAATCTGAACACAAAAAAGCAGATGGGCAAAAAGTGGAGGATACACAGAGACAAAATGGGAGAGGGTTGAATTGTCAAAGAGAAAAAAAAAATAAAAAGAAGCAAATGGATGCAGCGAGACTATGAAAGGGGATAACTCAGATAAGAAGATCAATTAACAGGAAAAAAAAAAAAAGTGATTTTTGTTTTTCTTTTACAAATTAAAGAAGAAAAGGGTGCGTACTCACTGAAGCTTCATGGAGCTGTTAGCTGATCCCTACATAGAAAGAAATGGGAAAAGGGGCTCTTGCCATTTTGTTTATTCGGGTCCCTTCTCTTTGTGTTCTTGAGGGAAGAGGAGAGGAGAAGTGAATGGGACTTGCCGAAAAAGCAAAACCCCAAATATGGATACTTTCAACTCTCTGATCGAATATTAACCTCAAACGGTTTCTCACTAGAATTAGTGCAAACTCAGAATCACAAATGGACTTACTGACAATTACAAACATCATAATAATGCAACAACATGCATACGCCACGGTCGGTATGTCATTTTATTATACAATCATAATGATCGACCATATTAGGAAAGACGTCGTTAATGTATTGCAGATGAAATCTAATGCCTCTAGTGAAACATAAGATGTTAGTCAATCATACACGGACTCTTTAACACGCACGTGACGTGCTTTATTGATAGAATTCTGAAATGATTTTTTAAAACGAGAGGAGGTGATGTTGGTTATGTCGATCATAAAATTATTCTCCGCTAGTTTTAGCCTTAATAGGTATTCTACTCATGTCCCTCAAAATATTTTGTCGGTTGAGATTATGTGTAACTTTTACCCCTCACACAATACCTTTTGTTGTCCTATAGAGTATATCTTGCAACGTAAATGGACAATCATTTTTATTTGATTTAGTTTTTCCTTATAATTTTTATCCTTCAGTATGATTCGATAGTTTTCTATACTTACTTCCCTTTGTATAAATAAGACTAGTTTAGAGACTGTTGTGCTTGCTGTGCTTGCTGAGATTGAAATAAGTAACATAAAATTATTTTGACGACCAATCATTCATACTCAATTTAACATAACTTACATTGTTGAAAAAATCTAAAATAAATAAATAAATAAACTTTTATGAATATACATAACATAATTAAATAATTTGGTGGATTGTGGCTCACGAATATTTGATGGAAAAACAAATTAAAACATCACACTTTTTTGATAAAAAAAAATTAAAAAAAAAATATCTCACTCTCTCGTGTACAGTAAATGAACAGAAAAAAAAAAAAATCAACATCACTCCATCAACGTGTATGGTAAAAAAACAATAAATAAATAAATAAATAAAAACATCACCCCATCCCATCGATTTGGGGTGGGGGTAAATTACTTCTCTGGTACTAAAGTTTTACTGTTTTCACATGTGGAGCCAATACTGAAATAAATTTTGAAAATACGGCTTCTAATACCAGCAATTAGGATGTCCAACGTAAATGTCGCATTAGATTCTAATTAATATGTTTTATCTTAATTATATAGTATTAGCGGTTGCCTATGTTTTTCGACACGAAGAATGCTCTACTCCCTTCCTAATTTATAATTTAGATGACAAATTATATAATAAAAAATAAAAATCAAAATCAAAATTTATGATAATAAAGTAATCATTCCACTTTCATTACAGACATCCATTTTTAATCAGTAGTGCGTACTTTTTAGGTCATTGGATTTCTAAATCAAAGGTCATGATTTAATCTCAGATAAACAGTGCACTGTCTCACTATTAACCCACTATTATCAACAGTGTTTTACTATTCATTCACTACCAATCAATCTCAACCTTACATCTCCCAAATCCAATAGTCCAAAAAAATTCACTCTAATTTCACTATTAAGGGCATCCTTAATGAAAAATTTATCATAAAGTAATAATAATAATATATAATAATAATAATAATAATAATAATAATAATAATTTTTATTGATTTCATTGATAGATTGACATTTATCTTTTGAGGGAAATTCAAATCACTTAGACCCTATTTAATTCGAGGATAAGATGTCGGATTACACTAT
>JAOWBR010200866.1:0-18393 GCA_028571145.1 Dionaea muscipula
TTTATTTATTTATTTATTTACATACATCCTCCTATATACTAGTTGATGCACTAGTGCCCACATTTCTGGAGTATTACCCCGTAGCTGTTTTGAGTGAGATTTGATTTGATTGTTTATCGATGATGATGGATTTGTAAGCATGCTTTGATTTGAGTTTCTGGTTGATTGTCGATCCTGTACTTCACATGCTCTGTTAGAATCTTAATTGGATACATCTATGTTAAACGTGGTCGCCTTTTGTTCAGACCGTGTGGTCGATCGATTATCTTTTGATTCCATTGGAATCTTTTATTGGATACGTCTGTGATAAACATGCTCAACTCTTGTTCAGGCCATGTGGTCAATTGATTATCGTTTCATTATGCTATTTGCTTCTACCTGGTGTGTATGTATTCAGTGACAGTTGCTAGTCCCAATTTTTATTTCAGGTTAAAGACTTTAATTGAAGGTTGCCGAAAATGCTCTGGATGGTCTAGACCTCCTGGGGGTTTTATTCATCTTATTGTAATTCGTCATATGATGTTTTGGTCTTGGGATTAATATTTATGGGATGATTGATTTTTTTATTCTTAATAATGTCGGGGATTTGAGATGTCCTTTTTGGAATATGATTTTTTGATATTGTGTTTAAATAATGTGATTTATCGGATTTAATTCAAAAAGCTTACATGGACAATGATTCACGTGTCGGTTACACCCAGGTGGGTTTAGGGTGCGATACAAAGCAGCACACTAGGCAAAGATCCCATGGATAAAATGAAAAAGAAACAGGCACCAACAAGATTTCCTATTCCCAAGAGAAGCAATCAACATTTAACTAACCAATAGTAAACAAGCAATATACTAGGAAAAGGTTTGATAAACGGCTATACCAACCAAAAAAAAAAAAGCACATGACATGAAAAAGATATACACACCTCTATTGCATTTTGTGCAGAGCTAGTAACTTCAAACTCCACAAATCCAAAGCAAAAACCCTGCATGCCACAAGTGAACTCATTAAGTTAATATAATGAAAGGAGGGCATACAAGATGCAAAAGCATGAAACACTAAGAAATCCAATGCTTACCCTGTTGCTTCGGACCTGAATACCACCACTCTTAATGGCACCATAACGCTTGAACACTTCCTCCACCATTGATGGGGTAGCATTCAATGGCAGATTCTTTAGATAAACAGAGCAACCATCACCTATTTACAGAAGGATGATTGAAACAATAGAACACTACAAACAAATACACTATCTTCAAGAGATTATCTCACACAACAATGCAAAAAGAAAGAAAGAGTCCTAACATACCTTCTGTTTCCTGAATGTATCCATCGTCAACAACATTTGTGCTAGAAAATGACATGCCAGCTACAGAGGTGGGAGGTGGTGCAGCTATCACTTGTTCCTTCATTTTGATAGCAGACCTCGGAAAAGCAGGAGAAGGGGAGGGAATATTCTCCTTCATAACCTTCACCTGTAACACAAATTTAAAATCGACAGCCCACATATAAATGCAAGTCTACTCAATTAACACCTACTAGATAAATGATATGAATTTGATGTGACATATATACCACACCAGATGTACACATACTGCACACAACAATACAGAAAAAATTCCACAAAGGATGATGTAACGAAAAAAAAAAAGACAAAGAAATAAGTTCCTATTCTCATGGATGAATCGTGTATTATCATAGAGCATGTGGATGTGAATTGAAGACAGGTACCTGACATTGGTAGAACACCAGCACAACATATCCAACTAAAAAACCAAAATATGACAAAAAAGAATTTTTCAGATAAATTTCTTAGTCCTTCATTTAACCACCAGAGCATAAGAACAAATATTCTACTATTGCTAGCCAATTTAACTTCTTCACACATGTCTGCCTGCTGGATAAATAGAAAGTCAGCTATGTACTCTACAAAGCCTGAAGACAGCCAGGAAGGGGGAAAAGCCAAATTCCACTTACAATTGAAGCATAGGACTTTTTGGGCACCTCTTCGACTTGAATGTTTAATTCAGTTACAATCTGTGATTCAATTGGGACTTTGTCAACAACGTCAGGAACAGGTTCTTCCTCTTCTCCACAAGCATCCTCTCCATACTGGGCAGGATTGATAACTTCCCCTCCATTAACTTCCTCCATGCATCCAGAAGCATTTTCCTCTTGCTCTGGAGTAGCATCTTCCAAATAGAAACAACAAATATAAATGAGAATCAAAAGAAATCACGACCAACATGTTGGACATCACATGGTACTTTCTAAGTTACCATAGTCATGAATATTAGGTTCCACTGAAGCATTCCTCAGTTTATCATCTCCTTTGACATCCTCCTCTTCGACAACCTCTTTAGCACCATCCTCTTTGACGCTGTCCTCGTCCTCCATATATCTAAATATGTCATTCAATACAAAGTATTTGTATTTGTATTTGTCTTGAGGAGCCAGAAAGAACGTCTGAGTGAAACTTCGCCTCGAATTGTCTTTATTAATCATGACCCCAGTGATGAGTACAAGGATGCCTGAGTTAAAAGATTCTTGGGCATCAACAGATTTTAGCTCTGCCATCAGGTTACCATAAGACTGTATCTTCTCGTTGATTGCCTGATTTAATTATTAATAGATTAACTTTGATTAGAAAGTGAAGTTTCAACCAGCATATGTATTTGCAAGTCAGTCAGATAGAAACAATGGGTTGTGGAGAAAAAAAACTACTACAAACTAGCCACCACAAATACAAAGATTCTGAAGCTTTAATGCTATTTCAGGGTGTCAGCAAAAACTATAACCACAAGTACTGAATTGCATCATTAACCTTACTTCTAGAAAAAAAAAAAAAAAAAAGCTTTCTGACTCCAACTGCCCTACCCACCCCCCAACGATTTGAATAACAGGGTCATACCATTTCTATGACCGCAATTATTTGGTGTGAAGACTTTCCAATCTAAATCTCAAAGCCTGCTATCTTGTATCCCATGCACCCAAGCTTTAAGGCCCTCATTTAAGAAACCAGATTGCAAGCAACAATATAAATGAACAAAATCACCATGAATCAGGAATGCATAAAGTTAGGGCCAAAAGAAAACCGATAAAATGAGTCTGATGAAGAAGCTCCGAAATGTAGAAATCTGAAAGCGCACAACATGCAAACAATCCCAGAAAGCAGCATAGGATGACAGGAAATAGAGCTTACTTCCATGGTGATGGTGGATCCCATCGTGCCACCATCATCAACGAGGTCATGTTGACTCATGTCCTGGTAAAACCGATAAACCAGACCCGGCGACTGATGCAGTACTGTATAATACTGTCGAGCAAACGCATGACCAACCTAAACAAACAAACACACACCATCATCACTACCTACCCATCAGCAAAATCTTCAAAGCATGACATCAACAGCAAAGGAACAAGGAATCAGAGGATTAAGATCTCAAATATCACATACCTCTTCTGCAGTTGGCATAGCTGGATCGGGCTGCCCTGATGCCGCCATACTTGCTCTACATGTAACATAAACGCTAGACAACCGTTAACGGAAGCAACAGATTCAAGGGGAAAAAAGGAAGACGAGCAACTGACATCTGCATCAACCAAAATAGAGAAATTACCTGACAAAATCGTTTTGCTAGCTACTGCTAGGGTTAAGATCGAAGGTGAGGGGGAGAGGTGAGAGAGAGTATTTTCCCACTGGTTTTCAGATGAAATCGCCGGCGATTCTCTCTCACCTCCGTGCAGAGGCGGCTCCTAGGGTTTCCCTTGGTGGCGGAGGATCTAAGCAGAGGGCGCGAGATTGCAACTTCGCAATCGCAAGTGACAACTAGGAAGAGGGAGGGTCAGGTTTTGTGAGTGTGTAAGACAAGCCAACAAATCCACTTACCGAAAAAGAGAGAGCCGACAAATTCTAATGCCGATTTGTTTATTTCCTGAATTGAAACGTAATTTCATCTAAATATTTTAATTACCTTAAGTTTTTATCATAATCAGAAATATCTCCGTCTTAGATTTTGTTGATTTGGCAATACACTCCGCATTTTTTAAAAATTTATACTTTATTACTCGAGAGAATTTTATCCAAGGATTTTAATTATTTTAGTTTGATTTAGTCTTATACTGACACTAACTCTTGCCTTAACAAAACAATAGTCAATAAATAGTGTTCAAAAAGGTCGATGAGCATGTTATGCTAGTCATTTTTATTTTTATTTTTACTCATTTTTTCAATATTTATATTATAAGGAAGTATGTTGTTTGAATTTTTGTCCTATATGACAGAGAGAAAAAAAAAAAAAAAAGTAGATAAAGAGTGAGAGCGATAATGTAAGCGTGAGTGATTTTTTTTTAAAAAAAAAAAAATTCATTGCAATGATAAAAGTTATATAACGTTATAATCAATTTTTTGTCGTTTTCAAACGATCCAAACTATATTAATATTGATATAATTTTAAATTTTTTATTATTTTTTAAAAAAAAATTATTTTTTCATTTTTTATTATTTTATAAGTTAAGAATAAGTGTTTATCGTGCCGAAAGCACGAACAACCCCTAATTTTACAAATTTTCTCTTTTTATTTGTAATTCGTTGAAAGGACAGAGCATCAGAATGATACAAATATTTTTCCCCATCACTATTTATTCATCTAATTTTCGTCTACATTCTAACAATCATTACACAATATTCTCACCATTCACCAACTAAAAATCTTCAAATTTTGCAATCCAAAACTCAAACTTTTGAGATTTACATTCTCTCTTAAATCATTACACAATACTCTTCTCATTTCTACCCACACTCAAAAAATCTCTAAACAATATTCTCTCAGACTCTAAAATTCTCGCATGTCATTGCTGAAGCTATTGAGAGGGGAGGAGGGGAGGAGAGAGTCATCCCACATCTCTAAAATTTTGCCCACCCATTCAAAACAAAAAGTCGAATGCTTTTGGGACACTTGCTAGCAGCATCATTAAGCATATAATTGCAATTTGTACTTGCAGAAGCAAAAATCTATGATGCCCCCCAGCCAGCCAAGCCTATAAATGAACACTTGCTAGCCAATTGATGTAATGTAATCTCCGCTCCACAACACAAGTACAAGTCTACATCCGCATCGTTAGCATCCAAATGCAAATGGAATCACCCTTATGTGCCTAAGAGGGTGTTTTATATTAACACCCCCAGCATGCTCCACGAACCCAGCTGGAGAGAATGAGTTCCCATGGCAAACACAAACTATGACCACCTCAGATTTCGTGTATTGATACAAAAACCCAGTGATCGTCTTCCCACTTGGACCGTTCCCTGTTGTTGAAACATATGGCATCTGAGAAAGTAGAATATCTTCATGGTTTTTTGTAGATCCTGCTGGAGGCTTTGATGGCTTTCTTATCTCTCCCCTGGTAACTTCGACCTTTGATGCCAACTGGGAGCTTGGAATTGCAAGGCTAGAGAATAATAATGCCTTCTTTTCTTGGTGACCAAACATCTCCCACGATGAGAGTTCACATGTCCATGTGGTTTGGAGATCGTTGTTGGTGCTCATTGAATTAGGTGACTGCTCGATAAAGCTTGAAACTTTCCTCAAGTTGTGCTGGGTGCAGTCATTGTCCCCGTCCCGTGAAGAAGAACTGCAATGTTCTTGCGCACGAGGCAAGTTGGGAACAAAACCATTTGGCTGATACCCTGGCCGGATTGTAGATGACCCTAACTCTGAGTTGTTTGATGTTTGAGCATTTGAATAGGGGAGTTCTGATTCAGAATGACTTGAATGGCTACCACTCTCGCTGCTACTAACACCTGCAAAGATACAGTAATAATAATAATAATAAAAAAGATACTGTATAACACTACCTACTGGACAAAGCCCGACTTATCTCTACAGAGAACTTAACACAAGTAAAAGTCAAGAGCTAGTATATGTCTTTTTATGAATTTGTAACAGAGAGCAAAATGGTTCATGCACTGGGTGATGAAAGAACTACTATAGCACATTGTCGAGGCCAAAACCACCACATTTCTGTGTTGCATTGCTAATTTGTTAAGAGTCTTATTACCACAGATTAAATGCATGCAAATCTCACCGTTAGATCAATAAACCCTCTCATTCAACTTTTTGGTGGTCGTCGGCACAAATTAGTACTAGGCAGAATAAGGAACGTATACGTAAACAAAGAAAGAAACATATCCAAAGCATGAAATCCACTCAAGGTGGAAAGATACACAGTTCTCTCTCGCTAACCTAAGGAGTATCAGCATAGATCCAAACTAACCTTCTGCTGAACCAATTGCAACAGAGAAACCTAGTGTTTAAAATCCATCCCACTTTGAAACGGGACAAATTGGTAGTGCGTGTGTCGCTAGGAAACAAGTATCACTGGTGGTTCTATGGTCAGATTATGCTAGCCTCACTGCTTCAGAAAATCACATACCATAACAGCACACTTATTAAGGTCATGCTACTTTCCAGATGTTCAGATTAGAGACATAGCCCCTTTGCCGAAAAGGGCATATATGGCTAAGCGGCCATAGGAAATGTCCTAGCTATTCTTTTAGATATACGACTATATATTGAGAGTAGACAAACCAACCTATTGTAGAAATGGAAATGGGAAATCAAAGAGCACATCTCCCTTTCTAGGATTCAGATCCTAGATAGCAGATGCATAACTATAAAGCTTAAAATGAAGGACAGTTTCTTTTGCCTCAAATCATGCATCTAGTCTAGATTACCAACAAATGGCTGGCCAATATATGAATTGAGTAGAGAATCCCATCATTTTGGCATTCTCTCCACCGTTGCCAATCAATCTCATCTCCCATATTTAAAGGACATGCCAAGTTGTGCAATGAATCAATGATAGGTGATGTGTTTGGTTTTCATCAAACTAGCTACTGCCTCTTTCTTTAAAACACATTTCCAATATCTGTAGAGAATATGTTGTTCCCAATTAATTGAGCACATGAACACCAAACAACATTCACAACGATATCAGTCATCCAACTTAATTCCTACAATTCCATCAAGAAAACATAATACGAGTTGCTACCAATGTCAATCACCCACATCCCAAAATGTATAAAAAACACAAGGCACTAAAATCACCAGTTTGTGTCTTCAAAAGAAGGGGGGGTAAGATACCTTGCCGTGAAGTGCTCTGGTGATCTGAAATTCTTGGTGAGCTTAAGCTACCCCTTGTGCAATGCAACGCTGATACTCCATTCCCACCATCTTTACCCCCACTGATCCACCCCAAATTCTTCCCTCCCTGCAGGTACGGTCTGAAAACGCCGCCGCCAATGCCACCCATAGACGGCGTGGAATCGGGCACAAGACGTCCTCCGTCACTATTCTGAACACACCCTGGTAGTGGTGGGGTACAACAGAGATTCGAATTCAAGCGCATGCTCTTGCGGAACCTCACGGAAGAATCAAGCGCATGCTCTTCCTCCACCTCCCTCCTCTCTCTATCCATCTCTTTCGCCTCCACACCATGATTTTCGAAGCAAACCCTATCGAAAGTTCCGTTATTCTTCGCCCTCCTTTTCTCTTCGCTCTCCTTCCTGGCATCCTGCCTCCTCCTCTTCGCCTCCCGATCCCCAAACAGGATACTGCCGGTCTCGCAACCGGTTATTCCGTTGTTAATCTGACCGTTGAGGTTCAAACCCTGATTCTCAACGGGTAGATTTCTCCGCTTTTGGAAATCATTGTAGCCCCTTGGAGCGACCGGCCACCCGAGGCTTAGGGTAAGTTCGAGGTCTAGTTCGTCGTCCTCTTGAGTTCTGCTCGAGATCTTTGAGAACAGAATCTGCCTCTCCTCCGCCATTGTTGGGAGAATAGAGAGAGAGAGAAAAAAAAACAAACAAACAGAGGGAAAGTTCTTTCAGGTTTTCTTTCGGAACGGAAACTATGGTGGAAAGGAAATTGTCCATGTGAGAGTAAAGTGCTTCTCTCGTTTTAAAAAGGACAGAGGGAGGAAGGGGAACACGTGGTGGGACGAGAGAAGTTGGGGTAAATTTAGAGGGAAAAATTAATGCAAATTCAAATGATAGGACAGTTGTTATTTTCACTATAAAATTTTAATTCACACAACCATTTTCTTTTAAAAAAGTTCCGTGAACATTGTTAAATAATTGAGTGACCTTCATCAAACTGTTTAATAACATATGTCGAACATTCGATAGCCTTGGTTGAATGATGACTTTTAGCGACTCTCAAATTAGAGCATTTATAATTATATAATCTTTTTTTCAAAAAGAGTTAAAAGGTTGCGTTTGTTTTAGCCTGTTTTCTGTTTTTTTTTTGTGTATTCTGTTTTATAAAAAATAAAAAATGTATTTGATTTAAATTTTTTGTTTTTTATTTTTTAAAAATAGAAAATACTTTTTAGTTCAAGATCTTCAAAATACAGAAAAATATAAAAAATTATTTTTTGTGTTTTCGTCAGAAATTTTCAAAACATCCAAAACATCGAAAAATTTAAAATCCGACAAATTATAAATTATAAATCAAACACGTTTTTTATTTTTTATTTTTATTAAAAACTCAAAACAACAAACAGACAAACCAAAACCTTTATTAATTTTCCCCATTGTACAAGAAAAGAACAAACTCCTCAATAGAAGCTTGACTCCTCAGAATCACAAAACTTCCCTCTCTATATAAAAATAACCCCCCTATGTGTGCTATGTGGTCTCTCTATACAGGTATTTCTCAACCCACGTTCAAACCGCTATTCCACAGCGTTATGTAAGCCCCTACCCAAATAAATTAGATAGACATTGAATAGTCTACCAGCATTCCAATCAAAAACAGAAACACTTCCTGCATGCTCCTATTATCCCAAGCCACATGGGCCTTCTAGAGATTTAGCGCAACCCCCGATCAAAGTAAAACTCGACTGATCGACTCAATGTCCTTTATAATAGTTAATAACAGGGTAAAAATATCCTATTTTTATAGTATGGTTTTTCAGGTACGATAAACTTATTATGTACCAAAAGGTCCAGAAGATCTAGGAGAGACAGTAGGTTCAGAGTCCCTACAGGGAAGAAGAGACCACAAGTGGGCCCCACACATGGACCCCGCAGGTCGCAGCCCGTAGATCACGAATGACCAAGGTGGGTCCCACAAGTCAAAGGTGGGTCCCACATGACCAGGGTCCGCAGCTCGCAAGTGGATCCAACTGTCTGGCACGTGGTTCTATCGGATGAGAAACACGTGGCTCTACTAAATACGCGACACACGACACCACTCGGAAGAGAACACATCTCTCCACTGATCGGGTGATACGTGGCTTCGCTGGCTGCTTGACACCTCGCAAACACAAAAGATAATATGAACATTTTATGGATAACATTTCCCTATAAATACCCCAACCCTCCAAGGTATTTCAAGTTTTACAGTTTTCGTGCTTTCTCTTGAGATCTCCAATATCATCGAGCTCGCACTGACTTAAACATTGAAGAGGGATCCCGAGCAATACCCTCGAACTCTATCTGACGAGCTGCCTTTTTACAAGTTCCTAAATCCCGAGCTTGGCGACCTGCGACATAAGGGGCAGGAACTGACATATTTGACCGACTTGACAGCTTATGACGTGAGCTTGACACACAAGACGACAACGAGATTTTTCAACCGTTATCAACGGACTTAGAAAAAAAAAATAATCTTATGCTCAGTAAACGTACAAATCCCTTGAATAAGTTGCAATATTCCCACAAAGGAGAGTCACTTCGTTGCTCAGCTCGAGATTCTTTTGGTGATTCTTTCAATGAGGGGTCTAAAATGGTGCAAGCTGATCTTCTTGAAAGGGAGAGGAACACCAAGATATCTAAGAAGCCTCTACCAATCTCAAAGCCCACCATCTCTGCTATCTCCCTTTTTCCTCTCTTCATCAACACCCCCAAAACAAATGAGACTCCTCCCTGTGTTGGCCTCCAACCTCGAAATCTTCCCAATATGGTCAAGTTCTTCCTTAACCAGCTTCAACAAGTCAGTCACAGCTGATATACGGGAAAAAATTTCCTAGACACGTGGATAAAAGGACACGGGAGGCGATCGGGTTCGCGAGAGTATCGGTTCGACGACGAACGGCCCGATTCTGGTCAGGATGATCAGCCTGGGTGATCAGCTCGACCTTGATCTTTAGTCATTATCATGGCTATCTTTGACAGGCAGGAGAGATCTGCCCGGGTGATCTGCTCGTGCTCCAACACTTAGTCATTTTTTAGCCAGCAAAGCTGGCCAAGGGTGATCTGCCCGGATGATCAGCCTGTGCTCCAGCACTTAGCCATTTATTGGCCACCAAAGCTGGCCAACGGTGATCTGCCTGAATGATCAGCCCGGGTAACCTGTCCGGGTGATCAGCCCGGACTCTCATACTTGGACATCTTTTGGCCAAGTATGGCCAAGAGTGATCTGTCCGGGCCAGCTCTTTTCCTTCCTTGGCCAGTCTGACTGGCTAAGAGTGCACAACCCGGGTGCACAGCTCGGCCGGACAGACTGGGGGTATATCGGTAATCCGATAATTCGTCCTCCTACCCATTTCTCCTTGCCTATAAATACAGGACCGCCCCAATCCCTCCAGGTATGTGATTTCTTCCGATTTCCACATCTTTTTCAGTCATAAGCTTGATTTCGTATCTTGACTTCCTTGACTGACTTAAGCATCGGAGCGGTCGTTCCGGACTTAAAACCTCGGGCTTCCCTCTGACGTGGTTTATTGGTTTTTCAGGTCAAAGTGTCGATATATTCATACTCAGGGCCGATTCAGCGTCGGCTCAACTTGTTGAACCGATTTTCCCTACTTAGACAACCGGAAGCCGCTCTCAAGCCTTAGGTGATATCGCTTGGCTCATTTTCAAGCGATAAGAACAGCCTTTGCCAAAATCATCAAATCGTCCGCGAAACAAAGGTTGACCATATCCAGACCTTTGCTCCCTAGATGGAATTTGAAAGCAGGATGAAGACTCATTTTTCCCATCTAGTCTTTTTAAAAAAAAAAAAAATTATTTTTTACCCTTTCACTTTTTTTTGCCAATAAATCAATAGTTTTAGTTGTATTTTTTACAATAATAATAAATAAATAGTAACCTAATTATATTAAGTTTGAATTCCATTATTTATTTCCTAATATTAAGCACTGAAATTTTTGTTGTTTTGATGGAATCAGAAAAAGATTTAGGATAGATTAATTAGAAGCGATCTTAAAATGCTGAAATATAAACAATATATGACACCGAATAAATTAAAAAAATATAAATATATGTGATTGATCTTAAGATGACGGTGGTTGTGGAAACAGAAGCACGTTGCCCTTTATCTATTAGAAATATAGAAGAAGATTAGAGATGTTCATTGATACACTTAATTTTTTTTGAGTGTATCGTACACAAAATACTTTCACATTAATAATCCTAATTTTTTTTTTATCCAAACTCAATTTTTTAAGATTTTTATATACCCAATACAATTTAATACTCTCACATCCATCCTCCTAATTTTCACCATCATCAATCCAAAACTCACACTTTTGAGTTTTTAATTGAGTTTTTTTATCCAATTGTTATACAATACTCTCACTATTCACCATTAATTTTTTCATCCACACTCAAATAATCATCACACAATACACATACAACCAAATTCAAAAAAAATACATGTACCGATAGACATGCTGTTTACATGTTAGATATTTTGATCCCATGTGTACTGCATGTTGTGTTGTGGTTCTCAAAATGGGTCCGCCAACAAAGCAGGGTTATGCCACGACACGGCCACGTGGGAAGAGATCTGCGTGTTCCCTCACAAATCCCTACCGTCACTTTCATGTGCAGTGCAGTACAGTGGTCGACGAGATCCAGATTATAATTTTTAGCCTCTCATCTCCGACCACGTCGCGAACCACCCAGCTCCTCAGCCTCAGCCTCAGGAGTCAGGCTTGGTCCTTGGCTTGGAGTTGTAGTGCGTACCAAACATTGAACACGGTGCTGACTCGTGGCAAGAGTAGTGTCGTGGACAGCTCAACAGAGGGCGCATATTGTGCCGTGGGCCGTGGCCTTTCTCACTTTATCTCTCTCCTTTTATTTATCTATGCTGCGGCCTGCTTTGCCTTTGATGTCCCCCTCTGCTGTTGGTTTGATTTGGGATTGGGGTGGAATTGGGGTTTTTGCACAGCTCCACCTCTGAGATCTTGTGTACAATGAAATTTTTGAAATGAATATCTTAACTTGCTCCAAAAATATATTTTTTATTATACTTTATTTTAAAATCATAGGCAAAAAAATCCAAGTCTATAAAATCAAAGGTCTCACCTTTGAGCTAGATGAGCCAAATCCCAAGCTTCAAAAGGATGAAACAAGGAGTCAATGGTGAGATGAATCCTTTTCTAGCTTCCTTACTCCAAGTGGTGGCCTTTAATGGAGAAAAATGGAAGAGAGAGAGTGATGAGGAAGGAAAAAGAAGAAGATGAATGTGGTGGGATGGAGGGTGTCGGTCAACCAAGAGGAAAAGAAATGGGGAAGAGTCAAAGAAGAAGGGAGAAGTTTCTAGGGATTTAAAATCCCTAGTGGGCCTCTTGGGCTAGTCCAAACCAAGTCAAAGATGAGCCAAAGGATTGGGCTAAGGTGGTTTATCCCATGCACACAAGAAAAGGGCCAAGGGAAATGAGAAGGAAGTGGATTAGTGGTCCAAACCAAAAATGTCCATTTAAATGAGTTAAAGTCAATCAAACCAAATGGGTTCACATGGGATTTTAATCCTATGTCCAAACATCACAAGGCAAAATACCCAAGAATGGTTCAATCGGTTCTCAAATAAAAAGAAAAAAAAAAAATGAACCGGGTTTTGAAAATACGGATCGTGACAGCTCCGTTAAGAAGTTGGCACATCATTCCACTCAGAACACGACATGTGGCTCCACTTAGAAGTTGACACGTGGCGACCTGGGGGTATTTTGGATTTTTCGTAAGTTCGAAGTTTTCCTATAAATACTCCTTCACCCCTTTGGTTTCTAGATCTAGATTTCAAGGTATTCTTATATATCTCTAAAATTTTCTATCTTTTAGGTCTCCAACTTTACAGGTTTTCTGACTTAAGCATCGGTGGGGCAATCTCGAGAACGACCTCGAGACCTCTATAACGAGCTTCTACCTGTGCAGACAGGGCGAGCTGCGAGCTTTTAGCTCCAGTTGACGTGACGTATAGATTTTACGTGATAGGACGGATGTTGACGTCACTATGACGCATAAAACGATAACTGTTTTTTTAACCGTTATCAATGACCTTTTCACCTCTCTAGTAAGATATATATAGATCGAATTTTATGAACGAGTGCTTCCATTCTCTACCCACCCAAGTTTGCAAAATATAGAATTTTTTTTGTACATCAATTTATCATCGTTACATCCTTTTATATATTATAAAATATTAAATGCTTAACTCTTTTAGCTATCCACAAAATTTTACTACAAGTATAACTAAAAAAAAAAGTAAATTTAAATATATTATTATAGATTTAAAATCCTTGTAAATATATCAAAATTAAATCCTTCTAATTTCTAAATAAATTGAAACCCTAATTACTGTGTTGATACCTGAAAATTCACATCCTAATTCCTAACTATATATGTTTGCTTTTTGAATAAATTTTGCGTTTCCTTTTTAATAAAATTTGCTTTCTCTCTTTTCTAAACCCTGCGCTGCGCTGCGCTTATGTCTCTCCACTCTTCTTCTTGAGTCTCTATCCTTCCAATCGGCAGTCTTCAATCTCCGGATCTCCTGCTGCGGGTTCATTCATGGAGTTGGGAGCAGCTTCAGCCAGGGTTTTCAGCGACCACTCCCCCCCTTCTCTCGCTCCTAAAGCCCTACTATCTCATAGACCACCGCAATCCAACCTCTCCGCCGCCGCCGGTCGTCACTCGCTTGCTCTCTCCCGTTCTTCTCCACCGCTCCCTCTTTGCAATCTTTCATGCAAAGCCACTCTAAACGACACCTTTCTTGTATGTGAATTAAGTTCTTCCAGCTCTCCGATTTCGATTTTCTCTCAGTTCCTTTTGGCGAGGTGATGGTGTGGTATACGTGTGGCTTCTCTGCTGCAATCTTAGCTTCTATTAATGGGACTTGTGTTTACCGATTCATTTCAGTGAAGAAAAAAAGAACGATATCCATGCCGAAAATTGCGAACTTTGCTGGAGAGATCAAAATCGAATAAATTTACTGACTTCAGACTGAAATTGCATGAAGTGGGTTACTTATAAAGTCAGAATGGAGCTTATCCAAGTTGTCGTAGAAAAAATCTGAAGCTTGTGTTTGCTTTTGTGTTTGTTTGTCTGTTTTTCAGGTGAAGAGGATGGGTGACGGGGGCTTGAGTGATTTTGAGCTCTCAAGTTTGACTGCTTTGTCGCCGTTAGATGGTCGCTATTGGAATAAAGTCAAGGATTTGGCTCCATTCTTGAGTGAATATGGATTGATTCGCTTCCGTGTTCTCGTTGAGGTATGTTGTTGGGGTTGCTTAATGCTTATGCTAGGATGTGAATAACAGAATTCGTTCAAATCAGAGGCTTTTGTTCTTGAGAAGTGTCAAGTATAGGACCATCCCTATTGCTCCTTCAAAATTCAATTCCAGTCCTGCTTCATGAAGCTAGGCAAATTGTCATAGAAGGTTTCCTCATCAATCTTGCCCTTGTCAATATTCAGCTGAAAATATACTATTCCAAAAAGTTTCCATGAGGTGAAAACATTCCATCTAATTGTATAAGACTTCTTTCCAAAGGGACTCTTGGTTCTAACTCTGTCTATCCTACCGAGTAAGTACTTGCCCATTCTTCTACTGCATACTTTGTCCTTAACCAGTATTTGTTCACGTAAATATTCTGAGGCATCTCCTATATATTTTCATCATCATTGTTTCCTAAGAGATGTGTTTGTTTACCGATTTGAGATCTATAATAAGGTTCAACAATTGGAGTTTTGTTTGTTGATCCTTTGGCAGTGTTTTCCCGCTTTTTTATTGTCCATATTCCTTCTGATTCTGTCTGACTGTAATTTGACTAATTAAGGGCTGTACTCTTACTTGGAATCTCAATGCAGATCAAATGGTTGATGATGCTTTCACAAATTCCTGAAATAACTGAGGTGCCATGCTTTAGCAATGAGGCTCGGCATTATATGCTTGATTTGATTGATGGATTTAGTGAGAGTGATGCATTGGAAGTTAAGAAGATTGAAAGAGTGACTAACCATGATGTGAAGGCAGTGGAATACTTCTTGAAGCAAAAGTGCCAGGATCAACCAGAGATCTCTAAGGTCTCTTCTTGCTTTGTTTTTTCTTTCTGATGTTTGTTAACGACGTAGAATTTTCCCCTCTAATCACATTCAACCTTATTCTTTCTTGTAGGTTTCAGAGTTCTTTCACTTTGCATGCACATCAGAGGATATCAACAATCTTGCCCATGCACTAATGCTAAAGGAATCACTGAAAACTGTAGTACTTCCGGCCATGAATGAGTTAATTGGAGCAATGTGTAAGATGTCTAAAGCCTATGCTGATATTCCCATGCTTTCGCGGACTCATGGACAGGTAGGATGTCCAATGACTGCACTCTATTAAGTTCAAGTGATAAAGGAAAGATCAAATCATCAAAGTAACATCTTGTTATGGTTTAGATCACACGAAAGACTAATGATAATGGTTACTTGTTTTGAGTGTTATTTGTTAAATGGTTATTTCGGCATTTTGCGTTGCCGAGCTGTGAAAGAGAATAATGCATCCTTGAGAAAATATTTGTCTCCAGTGGGTAAATATGATGTATGCTTTTCCTCGTTAATTCTTGATATGATCAGGAATACAAGAGCACGCCATCTTTTATCACTGTTATTTTCTATTTTGCGTTAATGTTGTTTGTGCTTCTGGTTCTTTAATTATATGATGACTATGGAAAGTTCAGCATATTCATATTTTCCTCAACTCTTTTAGCCAGCTTCTCCTACTACTTTGGGAAAGGAGATGGCCATATTTGCTGTCAGATTAAGCAAAGAAGGGCAAAGGATTTCTCAAGTTCAACTGATGGGGAAGTTTGCTGGTGCGGTTGGAAATTATAATGCACATCTTGTTGCATATCCTCAAGTCAACTGGCCTCAAATTGCAGAAGATTTTGTAAAATCTCTTGGATTGGGATTTAATCCCTATGTGACGCAGGTATTTTACTGATACTGTCCTCATACTTTCTCTCTTTTTATGATCCCGTCTTTTCCTCTAATTTGTATGGTTTCTTCTTCTCATTTTTCCTGGTAAATTGCAAAAAGATTGCTGGATAGATCCAACTTCTTCTTCCATGTTAACAAAAGCTGTCTTAGTGTGGTGCAAAAGTATTGGTAGAGGTAAACATCCAAATTGAACTAACTTTAGCATTCTGATTGGAAAGACTGCCTTTGAAAAGGTTCTAGCAATTCTTTAAGACTTTTCCTACATCTGTACTTGTGTGGGGAATAGGCCTCAACTGATGAGGATGAGACAGCACATGTGTGTGGGAAACTAAACTACATTTGGTTATTTAAAGGTGGACTACCCTTTTTCTTTTTCTCCTTGGTGGGCAGTCAGCTCAGTGCAGCTAGTGTTGGGGGTAACCTGTAGTGTAAATGACTTGTTGCTAGGATATGAATTTTCAATTGGCAGTTTAGATACTACTCTAACATTATGGGTGATTGTCATGATTACCATTCTTTTGGTTAGAAAAAAGAATGGTTTGATTTTCTTTCATGCAAAGTATGTGCTAAGTTTTCTTTGTGCTCGTGGAAAATCTCATGCCTCAATGTTTTCTTCTATGAGGTTTTCTTGTTTCTATTCAATTCGTGAGCTATAAGGCTGAAACGAAAGCTATGAGGCTTTATACAATTTTTTTTATTGGGATTTCGTCCAGCACAAGTAATTAGTGAGAGGAATGACACTAAATATAGGGGAATGACGCCTTTGAATCCATGTGGCACCCTCCTCTTACTGGGAGAAAGGCTTACTGTGGTCTATTCTTGAGCAAATGGTTCCTATGTGGCACAGAGAAGGGAATGATGCCTTTGAATCTGTGCAGAAGACCCAATTAACAGGGAAAAGAGGCTTAGTGTTTTGTTTGGTTGGGTATATTTGTGAGCAAATGTTTCCTGTATGGTGAACTTATACCTATTATGCAGTATTTAAAATCCAAAAAAAGAACTATTTAAAATGTATATCTTTGATGAAAAGCTGTGAATTTCCAGGTGAACCATTGATGAACCCAAATTGTGTCCCGAGTGGCTAACCGTAATAAAAAAAAACTTTTGTATTTGCTCAAGTCTTTCCACAATTCTGAGGTTATGAACTGAGATGATCATTATTTACCGTTCAAGTAACTCTTTCTTGAATATTTGTATGCTTGTGCTGCAGATTGAGCCTCATGACTATATTGCGAGTCTTTTCCATTCAATTGTCCAGTTCAACAATATTTTGGTAGATTTTGATAGGGATATCTGGGGCTACATATCATTGGGTTACTTTAAGCAGGTAAGTTGTCTTAGCAAAGTTTACCCTGTGTATTATGTATTTGCATTATGTCCTTCTATGCTATCTTATGTACTTTCTATTCGAGCAGATAACAAAAGCTGGAGAAATAGGATCCTCAACAATGCCTCACAAAGTTAATCCAATAGATTTTGAAAATAGTGAAGGTAACCTTGGCAAGGCCAATGCAGGTCTATCCTTTTTGAGCATGAAGTTGCCTATCTCACGATGGCAGGTATTCCTGTTTATTTTAGAAAGAAGTTCAAAATCTATCAACATTTGACCAATCCTTCATTATTATTGTAGAATAAGTTTGTTTTGGACCTTATGGAACTGCATATGCAACTGAGCTGGCAGTAGTATTGCTGAAGGGAACATAGTTTAGTGGAGATGCCATTTCTGTCGAGTGTTCATTTGATTCAAGTGCTTACATAGCTGGAGTAGGCATAATGCTACACAGCTTTTTGTCGCATAGCGGGAGTACTTTGTTGTTATTTGAAGTAGTATATGCCTTTAGCTACAGCATTCTTGGTAAAGCTTGAGATTAGCTTTCTAAGTTGGCATCTGTACCTTCATTGCATTGCTTTTCTGGAAATTCGTGTTTTCCAAGGCATAAGCCTGCTGGTGTAGATTTGGTGGGTGGCTTTCAGGGGGTTAGTTTGTGCAGCTGGTTTGCTGATTGACTGAGCCTGTTCAAGGCGGAGCTGGTGCTTAAATGCTTATTTTACTAGTTCTACTGTTTGCAACTCTTTATTTGTGTTTGCAGCGTGACTTGACGGATTCAACAGTTCTGAGGAGTATGGGTGAAGCATTAGGGCATTCTCTTCTTGCCTACAGAAGCACTCTACAGGGTATAACAAAGCTTC
>JAOWBR010200976.1:0-18386 GCA_028571145.1 Dionaea muscipula
GTCGAGATTCCATGCGATAGACACAAGCAAAGGTTCCACCAATCGGTGCATGGTCCTGTCCTTTGGAATTCTCCAAAGAATTAAGAAAGAAAAGAAAACGCCAAGTCTGAACTAACTACTTCTTTATAACTCTGATTCTGAACTATGGTTGGTTTCCGCACATCGATCGATCGATCGAGCAATTGATCTGATCATGGCCTGGGGATGGGGACTCAATCAAATCAAGCAACTGGAATTTTGGGTTCTCCCAGGTTCACAAAGGCCTGTGCTCTAGCAATACGTGCCGTCGCTGCATGCCATGACACGAGATGGTTCATGAACGTGTTCACGTACTCAGCCTTGTCATTCTGTATCAAAAACAAAGTCAAAAAAGTGTAGATGACATCAGCAGAGTAAAAGAGGCAAAACTGTTGACATCAGCGGACAGATCTCAACCATTGATAATGACAAATCCAACGACTGCAGTTCGTTCATCGTCGCTGTTTGCCCCAAATAGGGGGAAAAGCACAGCCTATTAGGGTTAGGGTTAGGGTTAGGGTTAGGGTTAGGGTAGGGTGGGTCTTACCCTAAAATCCAAGTAGTAAGCATGCTGCAAGAAAAAAACAAGATGTAAAACCAATTAGTGATAGAATGAACACCCGTCGGTCCCATTGTAAGAGGACGAGGGATTGAAGATTACCTCCCACATATCCAAACATATGATAGGCTGCATGCATTGCAGAAAGAAAGAAAGAAAGACATCATCCATTAGAACAATTAATGAGAATGAAGATGAACGAACAATGCTCCAAAGGCGCAAGTGCATTGCATGCTTACAATATCATCCCAGACAATGGGGCAAATAGCATTGACTGTCTTGACCACCTCAAGACGCTTGTCTTTCCTCTTCACTATATATGAAAGCAAGATGAAATCAAAACCAAAGAAAAAAAGTTACCAACAAGGTACATATGTTGTCCCATGGCCAGGCCTGGTATCAAGCTAACCCGTCCCCAAAGTCATCTACACAACTATATATCACCAACAAGGTACATATGCTATCCCATGGTATTGGTCCGGTATCAAGCTAACCCATTCAAACTCATTTAAACAAGAGAAAGAGGCGCAAATGATCTTAACATTGCAAGTTTGCAACTGACAGTCTGACACACGCTCGCACGCACACATATATATGACTAATGCTGAGTAAGAAACTTGATTCATAATTTCATACTCCTCCCAATACCCAATGCCACAAAGGATGAACTTCAGGCAATTGCAATGAAATAATTTGAGAATAATTAGTTGGCCAAACAGCGTGATCCATTGATTAGTGGCCGAACTTCAGCACAGGCGAAAACAGTAAACCAAACTAAAATTTCCTTCCCATACATGTTCCATAGCTGGGGTGTCATCAGTGGTTGATGAGATGAGGGAGAGACGCCTACGCTAGACAAGACACATATGGAGGAGACCGGTGGGCGCATCTGTTAGGCGGGTGGGGTCTTTGTTGTTAGAAGGTACGAGAAACCGAGGACGTTCAAAGATGACTTGGGATAAAGTGATCCATACGGACCTAGTCATATTGCAACTCACCATAGACGATGGTATGCATCAGACGGGATCAAGGAGACAGATTACTGCGATTGATCCCACTTAGTGGACGGTATATGTCGCGTAGATTACTGCGATTGATCCCACTTAGTGGACGGTAGACGTGTTAGTAATGTTTGTATGTCGCGTCTCAGTGAGCTTTAGTGGTGCCGTATTCTGTCATACTTCTGTCGTTCACTATTTTTTTTTTACGTGAGATGCCTTTTGTTTCTAAGACTTCTTGCTACTGTGTGTTTTATGATATTGCTATGTGTTCTTTTTTCTTTTTTCTTTTGCCCTAATCTATTGATAGGTTAGGACAGTGCGTGTTAGGTAGCCGACAACCAACACACTATCTTTGTCGGATCTCATGTGCGCGTGTCCCACAGACACGTGTGGCCGACCCGACTTTGTGGAAAAAGGTCACGATGATGCATGTTCCATAGCGTTAACCTCTGAGAGCAACAAACTCTCAGAAAGAAGGTGACTTTGACAGCAAAAGACAGAAAAGTGTGTATTTTGTACAAAGGACGAGATAATAAATTTCTTGCACACGCTTTTCATCCACTGGGGTTAATAAGAAATACAACTATACAAGGCCTACAACACTATGTTGGTTGGTATAAAAAGGACTCCACTATTTCATGCAGGTCAAGGCAACATACTCAAGTTCTACAGAAATAACATTCTCAAGTAGAGGATGTTCTTTCCTACTTCGGACCAGGTTCCTTTCTCTGCCATCTGCTCACCTCTTTACACTCAATCAGTTGGTCACTCATTCGTGGCTGAAGTTTTAGGTGCTCTAACCATTTTAAACATTCTTTATTCCTCTTAGGTTAATAGCTTATAAGGGCATACTTCATACTAAACCTCTACGATGATAGTCATGCCAGTTATCTATTTAGGTCTCTTACTCCGGTCCTTAGTAGCAGAAACCTCCTATCTATGCCCCGCTCCCGCTCCCCCGCTCCCGCTCCCGCTCCCATCCCCCCGTACTCCACTAAATCTGCTTTTATCATCTAGGATCTGCCGCTCCCCCGCTCCCGCTCCCACTCCCGCTCCCATCCCCGCTCCCGCTTCATGCTACTATGCTCTGGTCACACTTTCTGCAGAAATTACTCTTTCCCTTGTAACCCAAATAAAAGCAATCTCTCCCAATCCCCTCACCAATTTGACCTCAGGAGAACAAAATGTGGTAATTTGTGCTAAAATGGTACAGTTATATAACAGAGTATAGACTTACCAATTATAAGAAGCCGACTGAGCAAAAACTAGAGAATAGATTTGGACAAAAAACTTCACATTAAGAATATTTCTAAACAACGATTTTCCTTTCTTTCATTTACAAAGAACATGATGCAGAATGTCAGTATGTCACTGAATTAGAAATATTGTGTCATAACATGTTATTATTCATGTGCTTCAAAAGTAACATGTTCTTCAAACAATAACATTCCTTTGCAACACTGTAAGAAAATAAATACCAAGTCGTTCGAGAAAATATTTAGTTGAAGACTTACAAACGAGCCAAACCCAACCAGAGCCAAAAAGAGTCAGGGCTGCCTCAGCAAACTTCTCCTTAAAATTTGCAAAGGAACCAAAATCTTTGTCTATCTGTTGAAGAAGGCCAAGCTTGGGCGAGTCCTCGCCACCAGGTTGCATAGATTCCCAAAAGAAGTCATGATTCCAGACCTGAATGTTTAAGTTCATAAGACAACTTAACATTTTCTAGTCAAAGTAGTAGCATGTTAAAATAGCAGAAATAAATGCACAACCCTCTTTTGGAATTTGGAGATCCAGTTGTTCTTAGTTGATTAAAATAACACTAGTTTAACTAGTTTAGTCTACAGGAATCTCAAACACACCTGAGCAGCATCATTGAATTCAGGCATTGGATTGCCGTTATTATAGGTTACTTTGACAAGTTCATCCAAAGTGTAACCATATAGCACATCATTACGGCCCAAATGCTTGTTCAAAGTTTCGACATATCCTCTATGATGTTCTCCCCAGTGGATCTCAAGAGTCCTTTTGCTCATATATGGTTCCAAGGCATCCTGCACTACACAGACAGCTATCAAAGGCAGTGGTACGGTTAACTGTTAACTGTAAGATGATAACTGGGCATTTTTTACTGGAACTCTTTGCATGAGCTACCCTAAAAAGCTTTTAGAAGAAAAGGAACCAAAGGATCGGTTAAATACAACTAGTACCAGGTGCGCTTGGAATACTCTTGATGGATCTCTGTTCATGAACCCACAAAGACGCTTGATTTAGTTTAGTTTGATCCTTGTTGTCTTTTATTTGATGCCAAATTCAGCAACCAAGAAAAAAGTGTACACCATAGATGAAAACATGACTCAGATTTTCGGCAAAAATACAGTTGAAAATCAAACTGATTTTATATTTTATCTTGATGGAAACATGATGTGGATCTAACAAAAAAAGGTAATTTTCACCATAGATGAGTTAACTCGGATCTGAAGTTCATGATTAATAAGGAGAAGAGAGCTTCTTTATGCAACAGTACAATTGTCTTTATAACTTGATCTATTCTATAAATAAATTAGTAGAACACTTGGCAAGATTACGTAATCACCCAGTTCTTGTGTTCTTCTGTCCGTCCCTTCCCTAAGTCCACCCAATAGGAAAGTACAAAAAAGGGATTTTCCTTTTCTTTGTTCATATAATTCCATTCCTTTTTTTTTTTTTTATCAGTGAACATAAGTGAGGAGCTAAAATATTCACAATTAAATCTCATAGCCATGCATACTTACAAGCTTATAAGGAGGGCTTTTCAAGCCATAATAAGCAACAACATTGGGTGCTTGACTCAGTCCATTTCCTTTTTGCTTCTGAGAAGTAAAGGAGTAATAAGCATAGACACAAATTGTTATATCCAAAGAAACAAACATCTTCCATCTTTTTTTTTTTTTTTTTTGTTAGATATGGGAAGAAAGGGAATGCTTATGGCATTAAATAATCTCAGTTATAACACACACTCAGTAAAAGGTGCCTCATTCACACATCATGTTACTGAAACAACTAAAACGAAACAAAAGAACTAAATCAGAACCTCACATGCTCCTTGTCCCACTAAGAAGGTGGGGGTAAACTACAATTATCCATCCCTGAAATGCCCTGCCCCCATGCAACTATTAGATGCTTTCCCTGGATTTTGTCAAGCCTACTTAAAAAGTTGCAGTACCAAAATTTGTTGCACCCAATCAAACAAAAATCAGGTGACATCCAGATCCAAAGATCGTCCAACATGTAGCATTTATGCCCACTATGCAAAGCCCATAATGACTTGCACGCACCAAGCCCATCTAGCCCACTCTGATACCACATGTAATGGTCTGGGTCTTGAGTCGTCCAAACCATACCTTAACAGAACTTTTTATCCTCTATAATCCAGAAAGGTTAAATATTATCGATAGAGATAAAACTCATTAGACTTATATATTTAATCTCAATATCTCCTCAATCACCAATGTGGGATTGAGACTATCACAGTTACCGAACCATGTATTTGTTATTATACATCTGACAACGATGTAGGAGGACCCTTCCTGTACGTGTTGGAGGATAAAGGAGTCAAAGATAATATTAGTAAAGGGCATGGAGAGACAGAGCAAAACATGGGGTATCCTCGACTTCTTAGTTTTCGGCTTCTCATTCCTCATAATCACTAGTAAAATTTTGTTAAGGTTTTAACGGAGGGATGTGACAAATTATTGTCCAAATAATGAAGGCCGTGAATATGTTTGCTTGTATTGAAAGCACATAGACCAGGTAAAATTCAGTGACATGAATGATGTCATAGAATTAGATGGGTGGAAACAGTACAATTGTCTTTATAACTTGATCTATTCAAGAAATAAATTAGTAGAACACTTGGCAAGTTTACGTAATCACCCAGTTTTTGTGTTCTTCTATCCTTCCCATTCCTAAGTCCACCCAATAGAGAAGTACAAAAAAGGGATTTTCTTTTTCTTTTTCTTTGTTCATAAAATTCCATTCCCTTTTTTTTTTTTTTTTTTTATCAGTGAACATAAGTGAGGTGCTACAATATTCACAATTAAATCTCATAGTCATGCATACTTACAAGCTTATAAGGAGGGCTTTTCAAGCCATAATAAGCAACAAAATTGGGTGCTCGACTCAGCCCATTTCCTTTTCGCTTCTGAAAAAAGTAAAGGACCAATAAGCATAGCCACAAATTGTTATATCCAAAGAAACAAACATCATCTTCCATCCTCTAGTTTTTTTTTGTTGGGTTTGATATGGGAAGAAAGGGGACACTTATGATATTAAATAAAACGAAGCAAAAGAACTAAATCAGAACCACACATGCTCCTTGTGCCCCCATGGAACTATTAGGATTTTGTCAATCCTACTTAAAAAGTGACCGGCCCGTGGCCCGCATCAAGCCCATCATGATCGGTCCGCATCAAGCCCATCATGATCGGTCTACTCGGATACTATACTACCTGTAATGCTTTGGGCCCTGGGCCCTGAGCATTGACACTTAGGCCCAGACACAAAGATCATCTAACCATGTAGCATTTGTGCCCACTGCAAAAAAATCCATCATAAGCATCTACTGTTTGTTCATTTGTCATGAGCAAATGACCAAACAGTACAAAGTTCTATCAGCAATTTGCTGATCTCAAAACCTAAACTTATTCAGCCCCATAAGGTATTCAAGTGAGAACAGCAAAACAGGTTCACAAACTCAGATAGGGCACGGGGGCGAGGTGAAATCAATAGAAGAGACAAAAATTTTCAGTTACCCTCTTACGCATGCTGCCGAGCTCTCCTTTGAGGTCGACGATCTCCTTCATCTCCTGCTCCCTCTTCGCCATCATCACCACCGGAGAGCGGTGAGAAGTTGAGGAGAGGCTGCAGCAGGAGGAAGAGGAGCGTGTGGGGCACAGATGACGGGGCCGAATGCCATGGAAGGACGATTCTGTGAGGGCTGAGATGGTCGGCCTCGGCCGGGAGATGAGACCTGAGGCAGAGGGGTTTGGGGTTGACAGTGAAGCAGCAGCGCTCCGCCACATTTTTTTTTTGTGTTCCTTTCTGCTCTCGTTACCCGTTTGCTTCGCCGTGGATAAGGGGAAGAGATCTACCTTTTTTTTTTACGGTCATTCTTTTTTTTTAAATCTTATTTTTATAAGAAAAAATTACAATCTAAATTTATATTTTTTTTAAGATGATTCAAATTAGACTAATCTTGATATAATAAAAAATTTTATTTTTTATAATTATTTTTATGACTCATTTGATACATAACTAAATTTATTACAATTTACAAGTTATACATAGAAAATTAAAAAAGACACAAATTCTAATCAATAAATTCTATAAACTCTTCTCCCGATCTTATTAGGTATTTCACTTATTATCTCATTCCATAACTACATCCGTACTATATAAGAAGATGTCCATTCCCTACTTTTTTTCATAACCATTACACCACCGTTATTGTGGAATGGGTGATACAGAATAATGAGGACATAAAAATACTTTGATGAAGTGATTTTTGTTAACGAGTGTGATAGTTATTTGTCGACACTCTCGAATTAGAATTGAAGGGGATTTAAATGACAAGTGAGTAAAACAACTAGAACTAAGTAGACAAAGATCCGCGTTCTAGGTGCATACAAAGTACAGGGATGTTAGTTAGAGCATCACCAACGGTTATATTTTCTTCCTTTCTCAATATTCATACTCTATATTTCATCATCACTTTAAAAGCCATTACATCCCTCTCTCGGTATTTATCTATCTAATTTTTTTCAAACTCCAAAAATTCTATATGAAATTCTACATTAAGAATGTACTATACTGACTTTCTTAAAATCATTACATAATATCTCTCACTATATATCCATTTATATTTACATCCACTTCCAAAAACTCATCATCCATCCAATTTTTTTCAAACTCCAAAAACTCTATATGAAACTCCACATTTAGAATATATTATACCGATTCTCTAAAAATCATTACACAATATCTTTCACTATTTATCCATTTATATTTACATCTACCTCCAAAAATTCATTCATTCTAAAAATCATCACACAATATTTTTACTATTCAGACTTTAAAAACTCTAAAATTACCAAACCGTCGACGATGCTCCAAGCGGAGAGAAATAGTATAAAAACACATCAGTGGAGCAGGGTGACATGACATGGTTCGAATTTTTCTAAGTGCACTCGAAGTTTTGCACGATTAAGGAAAAAAAGAAAAGAAAAGAAAAGAAAAAGAAACTACAATTGGTGGGCATTCCATTCGCCGTGCAAATCTTTCTCTCTCTGTACTGTACACAATATTATAGAGGGGAATTACAAGCTAATTTCTCAAAAGAGACGTTCCCCCTCTCAGTCCTACATCCGCACCGGCAACCCAAAATTCTGGAAAGTTGTAATTTTCCCTCTCAGTCCAGCTGTGACAATCACCATGCCCCAGGCTGATCTTCTCTGGACTAAGCCATTGGAAAAATCCAAACTTGCCTGAGGACTTGGGTTCTTTGTAGCAAGAAGAAGCTTCTCTTCCGGCCATGTGGATGTGGCTGCAAACCTATCAAAGAAGTAACTATGTGTGGCGCTCGATATACTAGTTCCCCGGAGGGGGCTATTGCCACACCCGGACGATGCCAATGCCGATGGATGAGTACCCTCGACAGGCGTCGGGGGATGATCGGCTGAAAAGACTACCTCATCACGACGGAGGAGGCACGTTCCGTTGTGTTCTCTGGGGCATGTTTCTTGCAGTCCTAAAGAATCGCCAATGCCAGGCCAGGGGATCGCCACAGATATATCTTGGCAATGGAAGTGTTCATAGGAGCGAGTAACTGTTACGCCTTTGCTTCTGCCGGGCGGCGGGGAATCACCCTCATGTTTCCACACATAGACATGTGAGTCTTCACTAGCACTCACCACGTACTTCCCATTCGCGGACACAGCGGCGGAGATTTGACTATTAGTGTTTCGGAACCCTGTCAAACATAAAAGTATCATGTATGTAATGTACCACCCACTACCCAGTCAAGATTGAAAATGCCAAGTATTCCCATGAATACAGAATTGAAAATGTGTCTAGTTTATTCAACGACAACAACACGGCCACTTCCCACTGGATGAGGTCGACTATACATATCCGTAGGATATATGCACACAAGATCCGATAATAATAATAATTAATAATACGCTGACTGTCAGCTGTCTAACACACACTGCTCTAATCTAATCAGAAGATTAGGAATTATGATTGGCCTCTAGTTTATTCCCAAAAGAGAATAAGAATAACAGTTCAAATACTAGGGTTAGCTGTGCAAATTACTATACTGGCATGGCTAGGTGACTCTTGCTATTCCGATAGACTGGCATGGCTTCTCGAACAGACTTTAGACAAATTCATTTGAACTTACAAAGGACAACGACTACATCTATGGATTGCACTTTATTATAATAAATATAGTTAACCCATCTTACATTTCCAATATATATGAATTTCAATCCCACTTCCCACAGAATATTGATTGAAAGTTTCAATACCAGCAACGTCCATAGTACATAAAGCAGATGAACAGGAATCGCCTTCTGAAATTTTAAAAATCAAATCTTTGTACCCCTTTTCTGTTGCAACCAAAAAGCACACAAGAGGATCTAGTCGACACCCCTTACCCACACTACCACTGTTACAAAACAAGACAAGAAGCTCACAAGGTGCATTTGCAGAGGCCCTCAAAAAAACTTCCACTCAAAAGGAAACTCAATCTAATTGAACCCTCTCAAAGACTGACTGCAACTCATCCTCACATGGACAATCAATCATACACCCTCTCTCCTCAATAATTTCTTGCAAGCTACTATCATCATCTATATCCTCTTTTGCACCAAGCATGTAGCCAGGAGCTTAAATACGGGTACACAAAAAGATCCCTTCCAGATAAGGCTATGACCCGAAGTGGGAAACTGAACTGCGTCTCTGCATCAACCATCCCCACCAAAAAGGAAGCCACATCACCCCAATCAGTCTCCGATTGTGTTCTTGTTAGAAAGCATTGTTAAAAGTAAAAAACTATTTCCTAAGCCTTCTTCCATAAACTTGAGCTTTTGATAAAGTTTATTCCTTGACACGGTATCATAATTAGTTTGGCCAAATGGTCAAAAGTTTGAATCTCGTTACCCTCAATTGCCATGGTCGTTGTTGTTATTGTTGTTTGAGTGATTCTGTGCATAGTCCATGTTTCAACTCTATTGGACTTTCACGTGAGGAATGTGTTAAACTATAAACCATTTTCTGGACCTCTTACCATAAGCTTGAACTTGTAGTAGAGTCAGCTCCTTGACATGGATGATCAAAATCATCTTATGATAACAGTTTTTTAAGTTGATGAATTCGATTGGCTGGCCAATATTCTGACATTCTTCATGTTTACAGATGCACACAAACTGAATGCATGGGGCAGCATCTATATGCGACACTGATCAAAAGCTAATCAAACCAAAGAGGCATTTTTCTAACTGACAGCATGTGGCAGCATCAGTATATAAAAGAATGAGAAATTATTCACGAAATTCAATTCCCTACCTTTAAACTTGTGAACCATGTCAACACCATCAATAACCCGAATCCTTGAATCTGCAGAAGTTATGAGCACTTCTGAGGAACTTCCTGGTGCAAACTGCCCCATTACCAAAATCAGTGGGTTTAAATTTACCATGTACTGATAGCATCGGAAAATCCACACAAAAAACTCGAACAAAAAATTTTCACCTGGAAATAGAAGTCAGCTTCTCACCTGGAAACCAGTAATTTTCTTCAGGTGTGACTTCTTTTTCTTGTTTTGCAGGTTGATGTGACCTTTTTGTAGCAGCTTATTTTCTGGTAGAAAATGGCGTATAAAGTTCTTGTACTCATGGTCTCAAGGATATATGGAGCTAATGAAAAAGTCAATGTCAATCAAAAGTCTACCAGATGTGTTGTACACACGACAGCTCCCCTTATATGAACCAACTAAAGCACCCTTCAATAATGAACAAGAGCTGTTTAGGCAATTTTATTCGCTAAACCCCAAGGGTTCTTGGAGCCAAAAAAACTACTAAAAAAGCGATGGAAATGCAAGTTAGAAAGATTTTACCACCTGACCATCTGGGGTATAGCAGGCAGCAGTGACCATCTCATGCAGATCATTCCAGTCAACAACCTGGTGATCAGGGATGCTCCATATCCGAACCTTGGCATCTAGAGAACCACTAATGAAGTATCTGTCATCAACTGGATTGAACTGGATGCAAGTCACTGTACCATGTAAATTTTCAAATTAACAGAATTTTAATTCCTCGAAACCAAACAACAGGGCCAGGGGCTAACATAAAGGTAATAAAGAAAACGAGAGAGGAAAGGAAGCCAGTTGGTTTGAGAAGGAAAGCCCTACATACTAAAATAGTGATGGAAAAGCTTCCATTCAGAGTTACGTTCCATTCTTTTGTCATTATATTGATGCTAGGACTATAGAATCAAAGATATCCTAGTATAATGACTTCAGCTAACACAAACTTATCCCCTCACGCAAGATGCAGCTTCATACTTCTGCATGAAATGCAAGGCTTTTGCTCAAATTCTCTCTCTAAGCACATTTCAGCAGTAATTCTCCCTCCAACTTACCCGTACCCACTATGGTTTTCTTCTCAATACACTGGAAATTTTTTGTCCAGCAACTACTACGAATCGTGGTTTAGTATTGCATGTCATCCACTAAAAACTAAACTGAAAGAGCTTTTCTGAGAAATCAAAAATCATTCCCAAGATAAATTATGGAGACAAATTCTTAACAAGTTTGAATATATTGTAGTGAATCATTGCTTAGAGCAGCAAATCAAGCTGCAGAATATTTATTTAGCTGATTATGGAGTAACCTTCCCAAATTTTAGAACCTAGGATGATGTATCTATTTTGCGATTTCTTAGGTTATTAAGAGAAGATGAATTAGAATATCCTTTAGACAACTTTACGAATTTATATATATTCTTACCCAAATTTTTTAAAAATATTGACTCTTTCAAATAGTAGCAATTCCTAATAAGCTCAACCGTCTTATAGCATTCTTTAGTGCTTCCAAAAGCCAACACTAAACACGATGGCCCGATTTGACACTTCTCACCACATTTTACCATAACTTGTCTAGCTGCTTAAACATACTTGTAAGTAATACAAGTGACTCTCTGAGTTCAATAAAAGAAGTAAAACATCTTACCATAATCACTGTGAGAAAACACCTTTAAACAAGTCTTGTTAGGCAAGTCCCACAACCGCACAGTTTTGTCCATTGAAGATGAAAGCAAAAGCTGAAGGAATTCCAAAAAATAAGCTACATTAAGGAAGAAACATCAACCGGGATAAATTAGCTCAAATGCATCAGACTTTACATGCAGAATGCTAGCTAAAAATTCATCAGACTTAACAAATATATCAAGGCACTACCATGAACAAAAATAAACTGATTGGTAAGTCAACCGTCTTGCAACCTTTATTTTATGGCTCTTCCGGTCTTCCCCTAGCTTTTTCCCTCTAAGTGTAATTCAAATGTTCAAGCCTATACTTAAACAAAAACAGAAAAGAACTGACAAACCTCTTTCAGTGTTTAGTGACAGAAAACCACCACAATTCCTATTTCTAAATTCTATCTATTGGGCAACTAACCACCATTCTAGTAGTCGTCAAGCTCATAAAACTTTACCCTTCTATCCCTCAGATTGCCTTTAATATAGGAAAACCCCCTCCTATTCGCAACATAAGCAAAGGGAAGTTAGGAAAGTAAAGCCGAGGGAATCTTTTAACATTATATAGTAGCTGAAACTCCAAGTGCATTCCAGAATCAGAAATAGAAATGCAATTGAATCCACGATGACCCTCCAATTTAGACAAGTCTGACATCATTCAAGTGATGACAACGTTTGAATGATTATAGGCAAATCTAATCATCCATCCACTCAAAAGTCATGAATTTGCTTATCCGATGATATTGATATACTCGAAGAATCCTAAACAACATTTCCAGTTTTACATAGGCGTGGCAGTCTACAGGTCGTCTGATCTCATCCATCCTCCTTTCAAGTATGGCAAGAATAATGGGGCAATAGAAGAGATGGTCCGAATCAAATATTTTAAGCTCTTAGCTAGAAAAACTACATGTGGACAACTGGAGATAATTGGTTTAAGTTCATCGTTCATCACTACTAAAATTATAGGATCCTGTGTGCATATATCCTACGAATATATGTGGTCAACCCCACTCAATAGGACATGGCTTTGTTGTTGTTCATCACTACTAAAGGTCATCCTATAAAAGCTCCTGAAGTTAAAATAATGAATAACTCTCCCAACACCGTCTCCCATACACATAGAGAGACACATACATCCAATACACTTAACTTTCTTGATTATTCATCTAACATGGAGCAGTCATTTATCCTCACAAGGTACCAGCAATGAGTTTCTGTTCAGCTACAACTACAATGTTGGTAGTTGGGAAGTCTTCTAGACAAATCCTGAAACCTACAAAATGATCACCCTGAAGAAAGTTGATTCACAAGGAAAAAATGCATTCTGGAAGAACGACACCAATAAATTTCTGCTATGAGATATCTAAGCCAACAACAGAGAACACCGTTTGAAAGCCAAAGATCAAAACATTCTCAATCATCATATTAGGTGCATATCCTAGAAGGCGATAGCGAAAAAGAATAAGTAGATGCCAGGTAACAATTAGCAATAAAAAGGCAAAAGTACGAAGCAAGTGAATGCATACTCTCAAGCAAAATAATAATGTAACTAAATTGTCACAAACAGAAATGGTTATGTGGACTAACCTGAGACTTGGACCAAGAGAGATCAAGCACATCATCGAGATGCCCCAAAAATGAGCAGATTGGTTTCTCTGATATCCCAAAGATCATTTCTGGCACCACAACATGGTCTACGCTCAGTGATTTACGGCCGATGGAGGCCCTCCCCCTTCTCTTCCTCTCCACAGGGTTGTCCATATTTGGGGAAAGTGAAGTTGGCTCTGGTGATCCATTTGACATGAATAAGAGATTCAAGCTTCCATCATCTGGTCTATCCATCATTAGATCACCTTTTCTCTCGGACTCAACCACCTGCCAGACATGTATGGCACAATCCTCACCCGCACTTGCAAGAAACCTCCCATCCAAGCTGAACTTAATAGTCCATATAGAACCATTATGGGCTTGAATTTCCTCGCTCTTATAGAGTGCTGACATCTCTTTAACCGATTTCCCATACTGACGAACTCGAACCTTCTCTGGCCCGTGAAACGAGACATCCTGGCTATCATCTGTAGCCGAGCTCGACCTCGGCCCACCCTTTTCAGACGATGTATCCTTTTCATCACTGCTACGCCTCTCTTTATTCCCTCTAACACTACTTGCAACACTCTTGATACTGTTTAACCAACCAACTTTCTTCTTCATCTTAGAACAATGGCCAGAATTTCCATTTGCAACTAAATCCAGATTCTCTTTGCTCCTCCCCTCCACATTCTGCCGCCTCATCAATTCCTGGACGATAGGGGAATGCCCAACACAAATCTCGAACTCTTCCATGGTCAACTGCCTCCCTGTCCCAACCTCCCTAAGCTTATTCCACATCCCATCTTCTCTCACCTCATTCACCACAAACTCTTTCCCGTTATCAAGATTCTTAATGGTGCACATTCGGGCACTGGCGTCATCTCCGAGGCAACGACTCCCCACATTTTCTGCAGCGTGACCACAGCCATCTCCTCGCGTATCCGTACAGGGATCTGTAGAATCACCCAGAATCTCATTCACTCTTTTGATTCTCAGCTTATTCAAACCCGGCGATAACCCATTACAAGCAAAATAATTGACAACACTGTTACCTTTGTTATTATTGCTATTTTCATCACTATCATCACTACTATTATTATTATATACAGTATGAGAAGCCGCATGACTCGAAATAATTGAAGTACTAGGAACGAACAAATTACACTGGTTGGATTGGCAGTCGGTGGAACCCTCAGACTTGGATCGAACTATAGCCGAACCACCGGAATTCCCCTCAATACTGGACCTCCCACTAAACTGATCGGCCGACACGGATCGGTAGAAATCAGACCTCCTATCGCCCACACTTGACAGCTTCAGGCGGGAGAGGGAGGGGTCTCCAGCGAGTCCGAGGGCGCGGAGGAGCCGATCACGGCGCTGCTCGACCGAGCATGAGAATGATTCCTTGATCCAATCCCCGTAGTTTTCCGCAGAGACCGGCAACTTAGGGACATTGAATGCCGAATCAGCGTGCGTGGTCGGGGGTCTGTACCGATGCCGCCGGTGATTGGGAGAAGCGGAGGAAGACTTGAGGAGGACGTCGTCGTCGTCGGAGGCGGAGGTGGATGAATTGGAAGAGGATAGAATGCGATCAAGCGACTCGTAGAAGCAATCCTCGTCTTCTTCCCCTACTCCTCCTCCTGACTTCTTCCTCTTCTCTTGCTCTTCCATTGCTGTCCTCGTCGTTGCCGCCGCCGCTACTCCTGCTGTTATGGTGGTTCATGGCAAGGGCATCTCCATCAAAGAAGGTGAAAATGCCTTACACAGGATCCCCAACCCAAAAGAAACGCGTTTCTCGATGATACCAGTCAAATCGAAACGCCTTTCTTGCTCCGGCTAGTACATTTCCCTCCGCCGCTCACTCTCTGTGTCTGTGAGTGCTTTCAATGGCGGTGCGGTGGGTGTTTCTCCTCAGGGAAGCGGATCTGCAGTCCAGTGAAGATGGAGATTGGAGAGAGTGCACTGCAGAGTGGGAAAATGGAGATTCGGATTCCGATGAGATATGAAGGAAGGAGGAGGAGGGAGGAGTACCGTGTGTTTTGGAAATGGCAGATCCGATGAGAGAGAAAGTGGTGAGAGAAAGACAGGGAACGAAGCCCGATGTGAAGAGAGGAGGAAAGACAACGGAACAGGGCAGGACCGCAGGAGAAATGACTAATGAGTAATGAGGAGGAGTCTAGCTCCAGCCTAGAGCTCATGGGCTACAATCGCGCTTAGAGCATCCACCAAAAAAATATTAGGAGGATGAATAGTAATATAGTGCAATGATTTTTTAAACGTACATGGATAAATAGAGTATAGATAGTGGATGAATAATAAAAGTATTATGTAATAATTATTAAAATGAGGTGAATAGTATAATTGAATTTCTTGGATTTTTAATTATGAAAACTGGATTTATTATTTTAAAATTTATTCAGGTTCCAAAACATTTTAGAGATAAGTTAAACTGTAAAAATCTGAATTTCTTAGAATTTTATATTTTGCTTATTGGAGATACTCTTAATCAGGGCCAACTCCGGACCCGAACCCGATCCCATCTTAATATCTTTTGATTGAGGGTCGTGTTCGTTCATTATCATACATCGTATCATATCACGTGAAGTTAAATCGTACCATGTCGTATCGTGCTAGATTAAAATTATTCTAAAATCATGCTCGTGTTTGAGTCAAATGTGTGATTATGTGTCGGGGTAATACTTAACAATCTGCTCCTCATCTTAAACTGTATCTCGCTTATGAAACAGACAAGTGGGGAATAAAGTCAGCCCAACACATGCAAGTGAGGGTGGGAGAGAGGGACGAGATCCGGTAAGAGATTCAACCGTGAGACTCAAAACAAAATTGTTATGTGCCGCGCCGACGCGGCTCACGTGATACCTTAAACCTAAACACAGATTAAATTTAAGGTTTCAGACTTGGAGTGGTATTAAGAAAAGTTTTATTAGCCAGGGAGTCGAGATTTTGTGGTGGGGTATATATACGTTGGAGGAGAAAAGATTGAAGTGAAAGAATCAAATTATTTCCTTAAAAAAGTTCCGTGCCACGTGGCAAGTATAAGTATAAGTATAAAAACAATAATCTTAGGTCATAATAAAATTAAACTCCGTGAAAAGTATTTTTTGGGTAATGTTATTGCGGTTAAATAATCTACATGTTACATTCAATTAATTACTGTTATAAAATCGATGCCCAAAAAACAATTATATTGAGAAGCCAACTCTATTAAAAGATAAATCCATAAATTATATTTATACACTTAAAGCTTAAAGCGTGAACTGTGTACTGATTTAAAGCTCGAAGCGTGAACTGTGTATTAATCCATCTTATGTCAAGTGTTAAACAAATAGGATGGTCAAGTCTGTTTTGATATCAGGTTAAGGAATCAACTCTATCAAAATGTCAACCAAAGACCTATAAATTATATTATTTTAACAAGTTATACAAGCCAAATTAAAAAAATAATACAACATGTTATCAAAAAAAGAAAAAAGAAAAATAGAGTTAGAAATCTAACTGTTCTTTAGCATGGTCCGGCTAAATTAGGATAGAGTGATTTGTATTAAAATATAAAAATATTATTTGGCGAGTCTTAATTTTATGATAAAATTAATATTTTAATATTGATTGAGTTCTAATATTAGAGAGAGTAGGTGTAATGAAATGTAATCACGAGCATATTAATATCTCTGTCTTGAGGTGAAGGAATTCTTTGCCCCGCCTACATTAATATCCAAGAGTACTGCATGCTTATGCAGTATATATGTCTATTCTCCTATGTATATTAAGTCTCGATCGGGTGTACATCGTACAATATGCCATATTGCCATTAATTATAACGATTTTGTGTTTGGCATATGTTGGGTTAGATAGTCTAGCCCATATATGAAGGATGCTAATGGGCCAAGTCCATTACCGCGCCTTTAATCACCACCGTCGGATGGAGGTGATTCTTCATGTCTATTGATCATGCCCTCCTCTTTAATATAGTCCTTACCATTTTCTCATAAGAAGATTAAGTCTTCTCTGTGGTATTAAATTGACCACAGTCCCGATGCTTTGAGAAGCCGAGATGGTTGGCGATTAGCCAAACCCTAGTCCAAACACACGCCGCCATCTCCCTCCCTCGCTCTCCCTTACTGTTGTGCTCCTCATACCTGAGGTGATTTCTTCGGCTGTGATTCCTCTGTCTTCTCCTCTCTTCTATGCTCGGTCAGCAAACTCAAGAGGGTTGATTCTTGCTCTCTCCTCGGCGATGGTGTTCTCCTTGTTATTGTTCTCGAATGAGGGTTTTGTGCCCGATTGTGGCTCGATGGTGGTTCATGGGTGCTTTGTGCACGATCTTGGTTTAGATCTCTGGTGATGCGTTCTACCGGATTGAACCTTACCTGTCCGCGGTTTGTTCCGATTCCTCCTTGGGGTTTTTGCTGCCATTATTGATTCTTGTTGTGCTGCTGCTGCTACTGTCCATGGTTGTCTTGGCCTGATTCTTGGCTGACCGAATATGGATCTTGTGGCTGATTCTTGAGAGATGAGGAGACAGAGATTGTGAGGCGTGTGTTGTGGTGGCTTGGCTAGATCCGATGACGGTATTAGCTTGTCCTAGACTGAGCCCAATCGGTATAATCACTCCAATCCCTTGTTTATTTCTCTGATCCATGAATTAGAGATTTATGATTGATTGTGATTGATGATATAGAGTTGTATGCTTCTAGTCTTTGAATTTGTGAGGCTGATTTAGTTTGTTCATGTTTCTGGACATGTATATATATCTTGATGATTCTGTTCAATTGGTATGAATAGGTCGGCTGAGCATTTGCCTTTGTTTCAGACGATTGTATGATTATTGTTATCGCTCCTGAACGGCTGCGATGACGTGGAAGGGAGATGTCTGTCACGTGCCTGCCACCTGTCCACCAG